>JAJOOR010000586.1:0-90203 GCA_036250505.1 Solanum acaule | reverse complement strand
CTACTATTATTTCTACTTGGACAAGTATTAGCTAGATGTTCTTCACTTCCGCATGTAAAACAAGATAGTCTATTTTTGTAAATTCTGTTATTATTATGCTTTCTTACATGTCTATCTTTATTTAGGTAAGGCTTTCTTGCCGTAGATTTCCTTAGATAATACATTTTCCTAGGTTTGTAGTCTTGGTTATTTTGATATGTCTTTCTGTATTTTCTTTTTGGTGTACTTTGATCATAGCTTTGTGTTGTATATATATTCTTACAAAAACTAGTCTCATTTTGTTTCAATTGTTTTTGTATTTGTATATTTGTACATTTCTCCTGTAATATTTCCATGACATGTTGTATTTTATGCCCTATAGACCAGTTGGCATTCGGGTTTTGCATTACTCCCCCTCTTTTGTTCCATCTTTCTTCTATTTCTCTTCCTAAGGCTCTAGGGCCTTTGTTAAAAAGTTTTTTTCCCAAGCTTTGATCAAACGCGTTGCTACTTATAGCGCAATAGTAAAAATAATCTTTTAAAAAGTTCTTTATATGGCTCCAATTTGTAATACTAAGTTGTTCTAATTTTATTAGTGCATTCTTTTGTAACACTACTAATCCGTTATTTGGGTCTTCCCCTATTATTAGACTGTGTATTTTATTAGAGAAATTATACGGGTTTGGTCCCATATTCACTAGTTCTTGAAATTTTTGAGGGTAAGCTACTTTATATGCTTCCCATACTCCTTTGATTGATTCTCCTAGAAAAGTTTCATGTATCTATACATAGTTTTTGCATCTGTTTCACTATAATGGTGTATATAATATGCTACTACTATTCCTTTCCATACATCTATTACTGAGTTCCATAATTGAGGGTCGTGAGCTGCTATATTTAATATTTTTTCTCTATCTCCTCCATCTTGGAGTTTGATATGAGCCTCTATTGGCATTCTTATTCCTATAGGTCTAACCATTTCTGGTTCTGTAGCTGGGTCTTGTCTAAAGACACGATGTCGTGGTAGATTTCCTATAGTATATTCTATTGGTCGTACTGGGGTTGTCTTTTGAAAGGGGCTCGAACTAGAGGAGGCGGTTTCCATAAATTCTTTTAAACTACGTATTGTCTCGTCATCACTTTCGTCTTCTCGTTCATTTTCTTCTTGTCTATACCCATAATTATCTGTCCTGAATTTACATTCTTTAAAATGTTTTTCTACTATAGAAAATTATATTTCTCCTAATTTACACCCTTTACATTTAAATAAAGTTGTTTTATTTGCTTGATGTATTTCTTTTGCTTTAGCTATCGATAAATCTACTTCATAGTCTTCTTCTCTATTGATTTGAATATTCATTCCTTCCATATTTATGGTTGATTCATTATCTTCTAAATCTTCATCTATTTCTTTTTTATCTGTATATTTATAATCAGTGAATCTGATTGATGTCTCTCCTTTATTATTAGTGTTTGTGAGGTGGTCATTTGGTCTTAACACTTCTTTTTTACAAAATTTTTCTAAATTCCATTCTCTACCTGCATATTCTTCTGAATTTATTTTTAAATGTTTCATTAATTTGATTCCTTTATTTCCCATTATACCTACTGCATCGTCTATTTTTATTTTAAACCTTGAACTGCTATTGGTGGTTAGTTTTCCTATAAAGCCAACACAAACTAGTAAATTGTTTCCACAGTTCATTTCTCCGTAACCCTTCGTTTGTATACCTATTTTTATGAATTTTCCAAATTCATTTGAATTTATCATGAAATCTGGATTACAGTAAAAAAATTCCTTCATTGTTGCTCATGTCTACTTCTATTAAACCTATTATAGATCTTTTAGATTCTGACCATCTACTATCATATAAAGTGATTAATACTTTAGTACCTAAATTTTTTCTAGTTAAACCTTTAAGTCCGATTACTACCAATCCCATATGCATGAGATTCATTCGTCTTTTTTGTATTTCATTCATAGATTCTTTACTAATTAAATTTATACTTTCACTATCGTTTTTTGATACGCTTAACTGTTCTTCTCTATAATGTCTGTATAAGTGTGTTGTCGATGAAAATAGTCATGTATTATATAAAACTTGCGGATTTAATAATTTTAATTTATTTTGGTTGAATATTTCTATATCTCTATCTACATCTATTATCTCATCTAACTGCTGACTGCTACTTGGTTTGGATGAGTTCATTATTCTAGCTAGCATATTGTTTCCTAGTCTATCTTGAGAGAAACTGGGCCTTTGTCTTTCTTGGGAACCTCTATTCCTGTTTGAAAAAAGGTTCATGCTTTTTCTTTTCTTTTAAGTCTATCTTTTTGAGGGGTTATTTCAGTCCTTTTAAGCTGTTCTATTAATGCATGTATATCGTTTTCTTGTTCAACTTCTTTTTTAGAGATTTTAGTTTCTAATAAACTATCCAATTTTTTTATTTATTTCAGTGATTTGGTCTTCTAGGTTTTTATTTAATTCTAATAAAGCAAAGATTATTAAATTATTTTGTTTTACGCTTATATAATATGTTTTTCCTGGTGGTATATAATCTGATAATCCTTCAGGGTTAGCTTGAAATTGGGTTGTTTTTCTAAGAACTTCTTGGTAAAAAAGGTTGTTCATGAAAGGGTTAAGTCTTTAAGCTTACTTAGGTCTTTTTTAATTTCTTTTGTTTCTTTATAAAGATTTTCTAATTGGTTATATATTATTTCTAGTAGACCAGTATCAATTATTTTATTTGCTACTATTGTCTTTACTTTTGAAATTATATCTAGCTGTTGATTTTTTAGAAAATCAAAATTATGTTCTATTTTTTCTAATGATTGCAGGTTTTCTAGAGTTTCTATTAGCTTTAGAAATCTATCGTCTCTAGACTGACTATATTCTGCTAAATTTATTATTAAATCTGTAATAGTATTTAAATGTTGATTATCACTATGTAAGATATGGTCTCCTTCTGTGAAATTACACTTAATTACTAATCCAAATTTTAGTCTTTGATATTTCTTTTCTGAGACTATTTCTAAGTCTAAATATTCTAATCTCTTAATACTTCCTATTTTTCTTGTTTTTATGCTAAATGTAAAGTTCTGTTTTCCCAATCTTGTTTTTCTATTCTAATTTCTTGTATGTAATGGTAAATTCTAGCTCCTATTGTAGGTATTTGTAAATCTATTTGTTTAATTCATTGGTGTATAGAAGTTATTTCTTGTGTTGTAAGTATGTCTGAATATAGTTCTATTTGTTCTGAATATAGCTGTCTTTGTTCTATTAAGAAGTCGTATATATCTGAATAATTTTGTCTTATTTTTAATAGATACCAATGATACTCATGGTTAGTTATTATCTGTTTTTCGTAAGGTCTAAACCTTTTTTTATATATTCTAGATGACATATATATTATTACTTGTGTCTATGTTGCCTATCCTAAATGGAAAACTCCTATACGTCTATTTACGTGTTGGATTTTACTATCTATGCTATGTAATTCCCACTTTAATGCGCTTAATAATTTTGGGTTGACTAGTGTTGGTCTGTTTGACGAATATAGACCCCCGTGATTACAAAGTTTGTCTGCTAAGTCTCTTGTTTCTAGTACTTTTAGATATAGGCTTAATGCCTCTTTTAGTTTCAGCCACTCTGATTTAGTCTGTAATTCTCTATATAAGTACCAATAATTTAACCTTAATTGGTTGGCAAAATGGTGTTTTTTCATATATTATTCTAGTCGAATTATTATATCAATTAACTGATCTAATCTTATTAACTAATAATTTCCATGGAAACTTTTCTAGGAGAATCAATCAAAGGAGTATGGGAAGCATATAAAGTAGCTTACCCTCAAAAATTTCAAGAACTAGTGAATATGGGACCAAACCCGTATAATTTTACTAATAAAATACACAGTCTAATAACAGGGGAAGACCCAAATAGCGGATTAGTAGTGTTATAAAAGAATGCACTAATAAAATTAGAACAACTTAGTATTACAAATTGGAGCCATATAAAGAACTTTTTAAAATATTATTTTTACTATTGTGCTATAAGCGGCAACGCGTTTGATCAAAGCTTGGAAAAAAAACTTTTTAACAAAGTCCCTAGAGCCTTAGGAAGAGAAATAGAAGAAAGATGGAACAAAAGAGAGGGAGTAATGCAAAACCTAAATGCCAACTGGTCTATAGGGCATAAAATACAACATGTCATGGAAATATTACAGGAGAAATGTACAAATATACAAATACAAAAACAATTGAAACAAAATGAGACTGGTTTTTGTAAGAATATATATACAACACAAAGCTATGATCAAAGTACACCAAAAAGAATAGCTCTACACAACTTGGATACCTAAAGAATACAGATACGTAAGCAATGATGTCAACAAAAGAAGACAAAAAGAAAATGTAAGCAATGACATCACAAGCCACTACTATAAAGAAGACACTACTAGTTGTATATCAGATAAACTTAGCTCTAATAATTCAATTTCTTCAATTTCTTCTTTAATAACATGTATCTTAGTACAATTACATTCTTCTCCTTTATTACATTTTGAAGTATTTGTATTAAGTTTATCAGTATTTTTAAGATACCTAGATTTCGTTGGGAAATATTCTGTTGTTATTGAGGTCTAAGTCATATTTTTAGAGAATATTACTCCCTCTCTAGTAAGGAGACAACTTCCGTTGTTATGTAATAAGAAGTTTAGACCTAAAACAAAGTCTACTCTAATATTTAAGTAAATCCGGATACTTGCAAGTCAAAATGCATGAAGACAGTATAGAATGGACAACTTTTACTTGCCCAGAAGGACATTTCGAATGACTGGTAATGCCCTTCGGTTTAAAAACAGCTCCTCCAATCTTTCAAAGAAAGATGGACAATATATTTAGAGATTATAAAAAAATTATTTTAGTATATGTAGACAATATCTTAGTATTTAGTAATAATACCAATTAACATCTAGGACATTTATAAACGGTGTTTAAATTATTTGTAGACAATGGAATTATAATTAGCAAAAAGAAAATGGAATTATGTAAAACACTTATAAAATTCCTAGGGGTAGAAATTGGAAATGGAAAGATAAAATTGCAACCCCATATAGCAAAAAAGGTCCTCGACATGCCTGATAAATTAGATAATACTAAAGACTTGCAAAAATTTGTTGACTGCTACTTGGTTTGGATGAGTTCATTATTCTAGCTAGCATATTGTTTCCTAGTCTATCTTGAGAGAAACTGGTCTTTTGTCTTTCTTGGGAACCTCTATTCTGATCAAAGTACACCAAAAAGAAAATACAGAAAGACATATCAAAATAACCAAGACTACAAACCTAGGAAAATGTATTATCTAAGGAAATCTACGGCAAGAAAGCCTTACCTAAATAAAGATAGACAGAAGGAGACCATATCTTACATAGTGATAATCAACATTTAAATACTATTACAGATTTAATAATAAATTTAGCAGAATATAGTCAATCTAGAGACGATAGATTTCTAAAGCTAATAGAAACTCTAGAAAACCTGCAACATAAACAAAACAAATCATTAGAAAAAATAGAACATAATTTTGATTTTCTAAAAAATCAACAGCTAGATATAATTTCAAAAGTACAGACAATAGTAGCAAATAAAATAATTGATACTGGTCCACTAGAAATAATAAATAACCAATTAGAAAATCTTTATAAAGAAACAAAAGAAATTAAAAAAGACCTAAGTAAGCTTAAAGACTTAACCCTTTCATGAACAACCTTTTTTACCAAGAAGTTCTTAGAAAAACAGCCCAAATTCAAGCTAATCCTGAAGGATTATCAGATTATATACCACCAGGAAAAACAGATTCTATAAGCGTAAAACAAAACAATTTAATAATCTTTGCTTTATTAGAATTAAATAAAAACCTAGAAGACCAAATCACTTAAATAAATAATAAATTGGATAGTTTATTAGAAACTAAAATCTCTAAAAAAGAAGTTGAACAAGAAAACGATATACAGGCATTAATAGAACAGCTTAAAAGGACTAAAATAACCCCTAAAAAAGATAGACTTAAAAGAAAAGAAAAAGCATGGACCCTTTTTCAAACAAGAATAGAGGTTCCCAAGAAAGACAAATGCCCAGTTTCTCTCAAGATAGACTAGGAAACAATATGCTAGCTAGAATAATGAACTCATCCAAACCAAGTAGCAGTCAGCAGTTAGATGAGATAATAGATGTAGATAGAGATATAGAATTATTCAACCAAAATAAATTAAAATTATTAAATCCGTAAGTTTTATATAATGCATGACTATTTTCATCGACAACACACTTATACAGACATTATAGAGAAGAACAGTTAAGCGTATCAAAAAATGATAGTGAAAGTATAAATTTAATTAGTAAAGAATCTATGAATGAAATACAAACAAAGACGAATGAATCTCATGCATATAGGATTGGTAGTAATCGGACTTAAAGGTTTAACTAGAAAAAATTTAGGTACTAAAGTATTAATCACTTTATATGATAGCAGATGGTTAGAATCTAAAAGATCCATAATAGGTTTAACAGAAGTAGACATGAACAACAATGGAGGAATTTTTTACTGTAGTCCAGATTTCATGATAAATTCAAATGAATTTGGAAAATTCATAAAAATAGGTATACAAACGAAGGGTTACGAAGAAATGAACTGTGGAAACAATTTACTAGTTTGTGTTGGCTTTATAGGAAAACTAGCCACCAATAGCAGTTCAAGGTTTAAAATAAAAATAGACGATGCAGTAGGTATAATGGGAAATAAAGGAATCAAATTAATGAAATATATATATATATATATATATATATATGTATATGTATATGTATTTGTATGTATATATGTATCTGTATATGTATTTGTATGTATATATGTATCTGTATATGTATTTGTATGTATATATGTATGTATATATCTATATGTATATGTATATGTATTTGTATGTATATATGTATATGTATTTGTATGTATATATGTATATGTATATGTATGTATATATGAATATGTATATGTATTTGTATGTATATATGTATATGATATGTATATGTATTTGTATGTATATATGTATATGTATTTGTATGTATATATGTATGCATATATCTATATGTATATGTATGTATATTTGTGTATATAATTTATTTTGTATATATATCTTATAGATAGTATATCTTGTGAATATTGATATATGTTGTATATATTGTGCATTACTAATATATAGAAGAGTCTACAGCAAGCTGCTTTTTGTCATAATGTGTGCTTTTTCAAAAGTTAGATTTATTATTTCCTGCCTTTCTTCAAGCGGTTCTTTAAAGTATTTTTATTAGTATGTGCATCTGTATATGGAGTTCTCAAAGCCTTAAAAATACTACAGCTTTAACAACAATAATTTCTTCTTAAATTTCTGATTTCTTCTTCCAATTTAGATTTCCTCTTTTCAATCAATCTTGTCGGTCGAGCTTCAATTGACTATACACATAACATGCACTGAACTTCTTGCTTCAATTGTTACGTTGCTTGAAATTTTATGCATTTTCTCCAGTATTTGAATGACCACAGTACTGAGGATGGATCTATAGTGTTGATTGTTGCTTCTAAATGAATTCCTAAACTTAATCTCTTACCTTTATGTATGTGAAATCATCAAGAATTTGAATTGTATGCGTTGGGCCATCTGCTCTTATGTCATTTTGCTCTTTAATTAACATAAATATATATTTTCTGATGATAATATCTTTCAAATTAATGTTCGGATATAACCTCAGTTTCTAAAGATCTTACTTCCCACTAGATATAACAAGTCTATTTGAAGGGAAATAGCTACAATTTTGTGTGTTTTAGCACGTGCATGCTATTTGAGAATCGATTCTCTTTTCAAAAAGAAGAATAGATTGATGAATCACTGAACCTGCAACGGGTTTTCTATACCCTCTAATTTTCTAACTTTTAAAATTTTAACTTACAAGGATTCTTTGGGGTCTGGAGTTCCTTTTTATATGACAAAAAAATAAAAAAAAATTATAGTAAATGATGTTTATTCTATATACCATTGATAAAAAGTGTTGCTAGAAAAGATTTTGTATTACTATTACAAAGCTAACTCTCTTTACTTTATTAACATGTATAAGATTAGAGAGGAAGTAAAGGGATCTTTGTTAGAGCATTATGCAGGATTCAACCAGTCATCTGATGGTTTTCGATGGTTGGATCCTCATTCTGCTTCCCTCTAAAAACACAGTTATTTTGTATTGCTTGGAGAACACTATGTTTGATCTTAAAGTTGTTTGCCGCAACAAGAGGACATCTTACACTGGACTGCATCCCATTGTGATTTGGCTTAGCAGAGTCTCCTATCAATCTCCCCGCCCTTCCACTATTTTGATTTATTTGGTGTTCCACTTCAGCTGAAAGGCGGTGGATTCTTCGGTTAACAACCCCAGAATTTTCAACATCATCTTCAATTCCAGGTGCGCGATTCAGGTTATCAAGATTGAGTGGGTCATTCAAACATCTATTATCGACGTTCATATCACCCATTGTATTAAGCCTTTGAGGATACCGTGAAACCCTTTATGCAAGTTCCTTCTTAAGCAAGCGTAAAGTTTTTTCCAACTCTGAATTGTATTCGATAACTTTTTTGAGGAAGTTCGTGTCAGACACCAAAGTTCAACAATATGAACTTGAGATATTAACTAAACTAACAAATTAAATAAAACTTGAATTAATATACAAAACTCTATGAGAAATTATTTGTTGCCAATCCCCGGCAACGACGCCAAAATTTGACGAGCACAAACACACTATAAGTTTAGCATTTTGCTAGTCAAAGATAGTATAGTATAAATATCGTCTCCACAGGGATTGGTACAAATAATAATTCAATCAAATCTTGCTAACTATTATTCAGGTGATCAAAAGAAAGGAGTTGATTGTGGTTATGACCCACTTTTATAAACTAAATGAATATTAAAAACAATTGGTAACTATGAAGTTTATTATCAATAATAAAAGATAGGGTACAAGATGAAACAAGTGCATAATGATAATTGGGATTTGACCACATTCATTTATCACATCTAAAGTTCTATCAATTCTCTCGAATTCAATAGCTTATTAGAGTATCCTTAAGCCTTAGATTTCTCTTCCGAGTAAATCTCAAGTTAAAAAATAAACCAATTATACCCCAGTGATTCTAATATGCAAAAAAATGTTAGTGATTGTTCTTAAGGAAGTAACGTCCTTCGACTATTTTTCCTTGAGATTTAATCAATAATTATCAACAAGCTCCTTCGATTACTTTAGAAAAAATATATTGATTCAATTCAACAAAACTATGCAACAATATTCACCAAGATATTCCTCTTTTGATTAAATAAAATAATGAATAGAGTTGTAATTCAATTCAGACTTCCATAACAAATTCAAGCATAAGAATGAAAAATCAAAATCCCAACAAATTCATCAATACAACATGTTGGTCAAATACCCTCTAAGAATCTACTCCATGGAGGAGAATAAGTTTACTAAGAACAAAGATGAAAATTAAGACATAACAATCAAACTTTGACTCCCAACTTCCATTTTGGATTCAAGTAGTGTACCGTGTGTTCCACCTGCTCTCTTTTGTAACCTAGCATTTCTTTTGCTCTTTTTCTTGATAATTCTCCTTGAGACCAGCTCCAACACAATATATCATAGGGTTTCCTCTGAAATTCCAAAAACACCCTTATTTTTAATGTTTTCATGCCTCAACTCCACGCAGGCACGCGGAGAGCCAGTAAGCAGCTTGGGTTTCACGCGGGTGCGCGGAAAAGCGGCTACTCAAATTTTGATCCTTTTTTTTTCTTTCACCTTCTTGTTGTCCTTTTTTACAAATCATGTTCAACACTTGAATTTACTACCATATATACATGAAAAGTAGACTAATAATTACAAAATACACATTAAAACTTATCTAAACTTTCTCATTTTATTCTCCCATCAGGTACCGGATTTAGTTTTGCAAAGGATAAGTTGGTCTAAGGGCGTCAGTTCAATTTATTTTTTCAAAAGGGCAGGGAGTTGGCATGAGTATTGTAAAACATAATAGATTAGTTGATAGGGCTAGTGATTGCCTGATATTCGGGGGGTAACAATGTGGTAGAAGAGTTAGGCTATGATTTGACATTGTCATGGCCTTATATATTTTGGCAATATGGTGACATGAATTGAGGGGTACGGAAATTAATGTGCATATTCATGGTATTTACCTGAGAAAGGTATGAACATGTGAATAGAAAAGTGGGGTGGTATAATAGTTATGTTGCATGACTTTTCTGATTATCTATATTATATTATATGGTAGGCTTGGATCGACGATACATATTAGTACATGTGTTTGTACTAATGATACCGCCACTATACTACTTGGCATAGTCTGGTTGTAGTGTCAGTAACGCTTCATAGGTGCAAAAGACGATGATCTCCAACAACTTTTATATTTCCTTTCCTGATGGTGCAAGCTGTGTCCTAAATTTCTTGTATAAATTGCATGTAGTAGTTTTTGTACTAATTTAGACTAGTTTCATGGGGAAAATGTTTGAGTGTTCTTTTAAATATTTTTGGTTAAAGATGTTTTCGTATCCTTATAGGGTGTTACATTTTATTTCATTTATTTTCTGCATGTTTTAACTTGTTTGGTTGGTAAAGTTCTCCTATCTAGGTGTTAGAGTAGGTGTTCATACGGTGTGGTGGGTGAGATTGTGAAAGCTTTGTCATGATTCCGACCGTCATGAGTGGCACCCACGCTAAACCACTTGGTGGGGGAACCAAATACTAACCTGAAACCAACTCAAAATTACTTAAATAAAACCAAATTTATCATAAATAATAAATAAATAGTTTAGACAACTAAAAAATTGAGTCCTTATAAACTCAACCTAATAGTCCAAAAAATATTTAGTGCGGAAAATACCATTAAGAATTGAAAATCACCGTACCAAAACTTTAATAATCAATACTGGGGATCCAACCTTGAAACTAAACATAAACATAAGTCTAATTTATCTGTCCAAAGATATGGACAAGATAAACAGAGGAATACATGACAGCCTCAAAAATGTAACTCACCTTTGGATTCAAAATCAGGCATCACATTCCTTAACTGAGATCTTGGATTAACCGTTGAAAGATACCTTGTACTCAACAAGAAAAAGAAAAGGTGCAATATTAGTACACGAACCACAGTTTAGTGGTAGGATCACACGACCAATCCAATTACAATATAATAACATAGAACAATGCATATAACAATAATTAACAAACCACATACACTCTCAGTCACAAGTCATGAAACAACAATACCTAGATGCATGTTCCACATGATCACACATACAAATGCTCGGTCCTCTCATGGAACCACAATCACATACCTTGTCCTCTCATGAAATCCAATCCCAAACTGTTAGTATACCGACATGGTACTCGAGCCATCCATAATTAGTGTACCGACGTGGTATTCGAGTCATCCATAGTTAGTGTACCGATGTGGTACATGAACAAACCAACAATCACAAAAAATCATGTATAATCACACACACATTGAACAATACAACTTAAAAACCACAAGTCACAATAACAAGTTTAATATATAAGATCACCTACATGATGATATTTGATATGTCTCTCTATGTATCCCTACCATGCAGTACTTCAATGACATTACAAAGTAGTAAATATGCATACATGCATAAAACGAAAACATACAATCATCACCTACCTCGAATCAAGCCTCTTGAAAACTCTAAATAGCCCAAATTTTTTTCTTGTAAAGTGTCTCAACTCGTTCTTGGTCTAAATATTTACAATATATTACATAAAAAGATGAATATCTTATGAACTGTGAAAAAATTATCCCTCTATTATGAAATATTTAAAAGTGTAGGGTATCTTTAAGTTGTGCTATATGGTTCGATAAAATAATTTAAGAACTTCTTTTATTATATGTTGATGTAGTATTGCATATATATAGATTTATGATAATCAATAGTAATGTGATTGAATACGACGTTTTAGTTGAAAAAATAAATGTTGTTGACTATGTTAAATAATATTTTATAATTTTATTTGGTGATGGTATGAATTTTGTACTTCATTAAAAGTGTACAATGATGAAATATGAATCTCAAAATTCACTAGTGATTATGAATTATGATTAATATGGAGTCATAACATGGAAAGTTAACTAAATAGAGTTAGTTATTTTTGGAGTTGGTTGATGAAGAGACTAAGTGGTTAAGAGAATTCTTAGTAAGAATATTGTGGTTTTTTGTGGTTATATATATTGTGATTGTCAAACAAAAATAACTATATCAGAAAATAGCTTTTTTCATTGGCAATTTGAGACATAGTGTGATAAAAAAAAACTTCAATGAGATGAATTATTCACGTAAATAAATTATGGGTAGTTGAAGGTGAGTCTGATCAATTGACTAACTAAATAAAACATCGAGGGGGTAAGACTTTTGTTAATTGAGAAGATCAACAATGCTGGTAACCCAAACTATGTGATTGGAAACCCCAAAAATTAGAGTTATATGGATTATAACAAGTCATTAGCAGATCAAGTAAGCACTATAAAATTATGTCCCTCCTATGATGTGTAAATATAGAGCAACAATCTGCAAGGCAATGAGGCTGAGTTAAACTCTTAATTCAAATCATGTCATTTATAGGTGGTGTATTGCTTTGCAGAATACACTTGATGATTGGACCTATATGAGTTTTGAATGGTGCCGCTCCTATGAAATTTTGATAAATTTCTAGAGCACTCTTGAATATTAGGACACGAGCTTGACCTCTTAGCTCAAAATCATGATAACAATAAAGATTGTGCAAACATAATGTGATATAATAAGACGCTAGACTTATAAAATAATTATTGGTTCATAGAAGTTATAAACTTCGCCAATTATTCTGTAAATTTAATCTTATTTTACCTAGGTCTGGTTCATAGTTTACGGACACCACATTCGATGTATTGTACTGATATGTGAAAAATCAGCAAAATTTATATTCCTTAACATTCTTTTTGAGATATGTATGAGATTGTGGAAAAAACAATTATGGTATCTCAAAAAGATCCTTGTTCTATTGTCTAAGGTTTATTCGTTCATCTCTTATTAATGTCACGACCTAAAAATGGACATAATGACACTCGTCTATTGCCACCAAGACACGTTAGCCTCAATTCAAATGAAATAAAAGAAATGCGGAAAGTAAAGCAAGAACATGATAAAAATGGAAAACTTATTCATTCTATTAACACCTCAAAACCTAGTTGTCAAGTGTACAAGTCACTAATACATAAAGTGTGGAATTTGAAGATGATTACAAGTCTTTGTTTCTTAAATAGCATAAAACATAAAAATGAAGAACTAGAGGGCCTGCCGGAATGACAAGCAGCTACCTCTCAACATTCCTTTGACAAGCCTCGAAAATAAGAGAAGAAGAGCAATCACATAGTACTGGTCTCGGAACCTACACAAGTGTAGAACAGTAGAAGCAAGGAGTGAGTACCAACCAACACGGTATCCAACACATACAACCTAATAAACAAGACAAACTTACTAGAAATCGAATACTCCTTTCATCCTTAACCAAACCTCCTCAAACTACAACATACACATAAATCAGTCCAACCAAACAATTCTACAATACACAGCTCACAAGGCTCAATAATCACAATCCAATAGTCACACAATTCAACAACCAACATGTATCAAGTAAGTCAATATCAAGTGTCAAGTATATCAATCACAAGTAACAAGTGCATCAATCATAATTAACAAGTAGTTCAAACATAAGCATCAAAATACATCAAATCACAATATTCAAACTCTTATTGGAACTATTTTCCTTCGGCACAATATCACTAGACGGAAACATTTCCCATCGGCTTTATATCACTTTCCTAGCCGAAACCATTTCTCATCGGCTTTATATCATATCACTTGCCGGAACCATTTCCTTTTGACACAATATCACTAGCTGGAACTATTTCCCTCCGGTCCAATATCACTAGCCAGAACCATTTTTTATTGGCTTTATATCATCTCACTAGTCGGAACCATTTCCCTTCGACTTTCTTTCATATTACTTGTTGGAACAATTTTCCTTCCATATAATATCACTAGTCGGAACCATTTCTCATCGACTTTATATCACATGTTGATGTTTGCGTAATCAACGACACAACTTCCAATGCAAGTGTCTACGGTCGTCCAATAGTATAATAACCCAACTAAGGGTTGGGGTCGAGTCCCAAGGGAGTGGTTTCGAGAATTAATAGAAAAATAAAATTAAGTTCTAACTAATCGTAGCTAAAGACATTAACGACTAAAAATATTGTAAATTAAAAAGAGGGGACACAAAAGTGTCAAATATTGATTTGGGAGTTTTGTAACAAATATAGCAAAAACAGTAAAATTAACATAGGAATCTACAAATGAGAGGGGATTTGTGGGGTGTAACCACAATATATGTTGATTTAAATCATTGGGTACATGCTTTTGATAGGAAATTTGCAAGATAATAGTGACTAGGCTAAGCTTTAGATGGAAATAAGTTCCCTCTCGGGCAACTTACCCCGTTTCAAATAGGTTCCTCTCGGACACCCATTTAACGCATGAAGGCCAGCCTACGCCTTACCCCACCCACTCTCTCAAGCTGAGTGTTAGGATATGGGACTAGGGCTCACCCTCTTGGGCTGAACCTCATATCGACCCACTCCTTAGGCCATCAGTCTAGCGGTCTTGGTTTCACAACCTCTCTCTCGAGCAAGCCGAAAACACATGGGTGGTTTTGTATTTGCAACTACAAACCCATTAAATTAAACCACAACCACTAGGTGAAATCACCATTAAAATACATCTAACCTATCAGCAAACAAAACCCAACAATAATCTCAACACATAATTACTAAATCACACCCCAAGAATGGGGGTTTTTAGCCACACATCAAGAAATAGAAATTTATACCTAAATGAGCTTGCATTCAAATGGATATGAAGATTTAAGTCTTGTCACAGGCCAAGAATGAAGAATCCAAAAGACCTAAGTCCAAATCTTTGGAGATGAAACCCTCTTCTTCTTCAAGTTTTCAAAACCCTCTCCAAACTCAGAGCAAAAATAAAAGTACTAAAAATTATATTAAGAATCTGATATTGTCTAATGATATGTTCTCTATAACTCTCAACGAGTATTTATAGTTTTCAAAAATCTGTGCTGCGACAGATCATTCGGCGACATTAGTCGAAATCGCCGATCAACTCGGCGATTAGCCCTTTAGTGTAGTTCATTGCCTTCTTGCACCATCCTTCGGCATCATCGTGCTCTGGGTCATTGGGCGATATAGTACTGCTTCATGGAACTTTTCGGCGATGCACCGACTTTTCCCTTGTTCCGCTGACTTGATCATTTCCTTCAGGCTCAGCACAGTGGAGCAAAAGGCGAAGTGAGACCTTTCGGCGATTCGCCAAGTGGACTCGGCGATCCTCAGGCCTTCATTTTTTCGTTCTTTTCAGCCTTTTCATTCCTTTTTGCGAAGTAGTGTCCATGTTCTCCTCCAATCTTCAAATACCTGAAATTTAAGGGTTTTCATAAGATATTGAGATAAAATAAGCATTTGAGGACACAATTTTATTAAAATATAGCCTTAAATGAATCCAATTTGTGGACTCATCACATGTCTCATCACAATGTACAACAAGCAATGCACATAATCAAATTCACACCATAAGGAAGATATAACAATTCAAGCAATTCAAATCTACACTCATGCCATCAAAGCATTTCATCAATCAAATAGGGCCCACAACAAGGAAATTCACAAAACATTGCCTTTTCTTTGATCCCTTTTTTATTCCTTAAGCTTTGTCAAGTGTAACAATAAACCCTTCACCTCATTCTCATTACTCTCAACACACACCGAAGGGAAATATATAAATTTTACTAGATTACAAGGTTTAAGAGATCACTTGCCTTAAAATTCAATCAACTAGTCACTCCAACACTTGAGTCTTCCACTTTCAAAAAATGTCCAAAGCCACAAAATCTATTTCAATCAAGTATTCACAATAAGATTCCGTAAACAATAATACCCATATCATATACTTTTAAAAATTGGTCAATCAACTCGAAAATCCAATTCTGAAAGTGAAGTTTGAATACGAAAATCTACACTTGAAAATCTTACTGAAGGCATTTGGAACCCATTGGTGAACCATTTTGAAAAAAGCAAAATAAAATCAGTTCACATTTCATTTTAGTTTAGAACTTGAGTTCTTGAAAAACCTTGTACTTTGCCAATTAAGATCTCAAGTTTTGATGTTAAAATCCATAAATAATTAATCAATGGAAAATGAAGTTTTAGGATCACAAAAGCTTACCCAAAAGATTTAGCACAAGAAATTGCCTTCAAAAATCGCCATCAAGGATTTACCAAGCTCAAAAATAAAAAAATAGGGCTTAAACCTCAAAATTTTAGACTCAAAACTCCTCTCTGGTATCGCTTGAGTGACCACGAGATTTCTTAAGAGAACCCCACAAGAATCTCGAGTTTCGCTTTTGCGAACCAGGGTTCGCTTTCGCGATCCTCGCGATCACGACCCATGATTCGCTTAAGCGAACCCTGCCAGCAAGTCAAGCCTTCGCTTTCGGGAAGGTCGTGAAAGCGGAGGACCTCTCAAAAATAAAAAAATAGGGCTTAAACCTCAAAATTTTAGACCCAAAACTCCTCTCTGGTATCGCTTGAGTGACCACGAGATTGCTTAAGAGAACCCCACAAGAATCTCGAGTTTCGCTTTTGCGAACCAGGGTTCGCTTTCGCGATCCTCGCGATCGCGACCCATGATTCGCTTAAGCGAACCCTGCCAGCAAGTCAAGCCTTCGATTTCGGGAAGGTCGTGAAAGCGGAGGACCTCTCGCTATCATGAAGAACATAAACATCAACAAATATCAGCCCCCTCTCAAATCATCAGAAAGATCTTTGGGATTCGTTCAAAAACCCGTACACATAAATCATATATACAAATTGACTATACACGACTTTCCAGACTCAAAGGAATCATCGAAACACGAATCTGAGGTCTCCTTGACCCGACATCTGTGAAAGTCACAAGAAAGGATCATAACAGCTAAAAGGGCTAAAACAAGCTTAGAACCTCTGAAAAATCAACCAAGATCTCACCTAGCCCTAAAATCATCCCCCGAAACCAATGGGACTCTCAAAATTTTGATCCGAGCATCCAAACCCCAAATGTTGAACAAAGTTTGCTCAAAAGTTAAATTTCCACAATTTTCCAAAGTAGGACCTCAAATCCTAAGAAATACTTCGAATCTAAAACCGACAATCTAAGATTAGATTCCACATTCTAGGACTAATGGGATCGACAGAATTCCATTCCGACACTCGAAACTTCAAAAGACATCGAAAACCACTTTTTAACAACTTAAGCATTTCAAACTCATAACTTACCAAATTCTCAACTTTTAACTCAAAGTTTGAAACCAACTTTCAAAACTCAATCATAAAAGACTCGGGTCAAGATCGAGAGGAGCAAAACGATAATTTTATGAAGCTTTCAAAAAATAGCCAACCGAGTCATTACAATTGATAAGTATGTTATTTAACATAGTTCTACAATTAGTTTTTATGAGAATTATCTAACCATTGAATAGTATTCAATTGGTCGCATTAAGTCAACATAGTTGTTATCATTCATTCCCTATATTCTAATATTGATAGCTATATCATACTATTCATTAGCCTTATTCCATTGATCATCCATTATTGTCTTTAGACCGTTGGATAATTTATCTTTGTGAATTTGAGATATAATTCTAGTTTTCCTCTATCATAGTGAAAAGAGAATAATATATATCTTTAAGAGTAAATATTTCCTCCTATATTTTATTAATGTGCTGAATTTTATTTTTTGAATTCTTGTTAGTTTAGGACTCCTAGTTTTATACTAGAAGAGTTTGTTGAATTTGAGGGATACACATATAACGAGAAAAATATCTTTAAGGACATTATCTTTGACACGCCTCAAGCTATAAGAATTTCCTACAATTGTTCGACGTAAAAAAAAAATTAGTAGGATTTCCAACCTGGAGTAGCCATTGATGCAGGTTGTCCTGGAAAAAAATTCGGTGATGTTTGATGCACTGTTGTCCATCATCTTTCTGGTCACCGTGTCCTTTCTTAAAAATAATTAGAGTGTGATACAAATGGTTCATACAGTGGATCTCACCTTATTTGGAATTGAGGTGGGGTTGAATCGACTTGGAAAAAATATTATAATTTGCTTATGTGTATAATTAAGTGAGTCATGCTGGATTGCATTGAGTTGAGGGCGTAAAAAATAGCCCAACTATAGGTAACCTGCCTAATTCATTCATAATTTTAAGGGTTGAGCTCAAGATAATTTGAATTGGATTCAATCTCAGCTCATCAAGTCTTAACCCATTTTAAGATAATCTTCAATTGAGCCCAATTTAATCTCCAATTTCAACTTATTTTAAGACTCTTTATTTTCATTGATATAATATATGTTACTATATTGAAGGTGTGAATTACAATCTATTTTATACCTTTTAGGATTTTTCTATCCATTTGTAATTTTTTTTTTAGTTGAAATTCAAATTTTGGTTATAAAACTTAAATAACAATATATTAAAATTATTGAGATTAAGCGGGTAAAGACCCAACCCCCTTTTAAACCCATTTGAGCCTAAAGTAAACTTGGGGATCAAAACCTAACCCAATTTTTATTTTAACCCATTTTAATATCTCCAATTTCAACCCATTTAACACCTCTACATTGAATCATAATGTTTTCGTTCACATATTAGAGGTTTTGTTTATTAAATTGGTAGTTATAATATTGATTGGTCCTAATCCAATTTCTTTTAGAGGTTCTCATTTATAGTTTTGATTGATCCTATTATTTTTGCAAGAAATATAATGTCATTTCTTTCCGCAAACTATTAGAATATTATGGAATGTATATGTTCAACCACGTTAAATTGAAAAATAGGAAGACATGGGATTAAGCCACTTTATTTTTAAGCATCATTTCGTAACAAGTGCCTTTGAAAACCACTTTTGTCATTTTAAAGCAGTTTTTAATTATTATAGAATAGAATAAATTCGTAATGGTAAGATACACAATTCTAGTAGCATCAAAAGTTTCTTCAAGATAAGTATAATATAATACCTTGAAATTCCTTATAGCTCTATTTGTTCGATAGTCCCTTCTAGAATGATATTTTAGAATTAAATAATTTGAAAATATATTTTTAATCTTTTATCATCATCTACAAATAAAGGTGATCGTTTGAGTTGCAAGCAAATAAAGCACATAATAACAAGTCAATAAAACAAAATTCATAATGAATTACTAAAATTGAGTACAAGAAAAAATTTATATAAAAGAATTGTAAGATTGAAGCAAAAGTTTTGTTTTATAATAATAAAATTTAAATTATGAGCAAACAATTGCCCAACAAACTTTTCAATAATTTATTCCTGAAGTATTTATAATAATACTTTCTTTCAAATTTTTGAATCACTTTTCAGGAATAATTTTAAGAAATATATTTTAAAACATTTATGATTAATCTAATTTGTTTACTTGACTAATACAATGAAATCATCAAACCGCTTTTGGATGGAAATGATGAAAAAGACTCCGAATTTCAAAGCCAACCATATGTCAATTTGACAAACTACACGTCACTCCTCTAAATCCCTACACAAAAATCTAAGAAAAAATAAAAGTGTTAAAATTTAAATCGAGAAAAATAAACAACAAAAACAACGAGAAAAGCCGTTGTTTGGACAATATTTTAAAAGTGTCAAAATTTAAATTGGGAAAAAAAGTATTTACAAAAATAGAGTTTAAAAAGGACTTTTATGTTGAAATAAAAATTCACATTTTTTGTGAATGAGAATCTCAATACAAGCTTTCCAGTATTTTGCTAATGTTTCAAATATGAAAGTTTTGGTAACTAAAAATTATTAAATCATCATTTACAAAATTGAAAATAAGTCAAATTGAAAACTTATAACTTGTGTTGCATCATCAATATTACTAAACAAAACAAAATAAATTAATTTAAGAAATTCAACATTTAGTCTTTAGCTTAAACTATTTTAGCAGAGAGTTCCAATATTTTGAATAGTCATAGAGATTGTGCTCCATATCTTCCTCACACCAATATTTTGAATAGTCATAGAAATTACATTACAAGGTAAAAACTACATTTGAACTTTAGAAAGAATGTTTTATGAGGTATTTTAATTGCACAAAGGTCGTACGTTAAGTGTTAAAATCAAGCAGATTGCAAAATAAAAGCCGGCAAAAGTTATTGTAAATTATGTTAAAGAGTTTTCTAAACAATTTGGGCCAAATGTCTCAAGGATTATATCCCCGTGTATGAGGAGTTTGGAATGTCCATAACTTATCAAATTGAAGGTCCACGAGTCTAGTTTTCAACACACTAAACCGTTCATTCACACAGCTTTAGAATAAAAAGATATTCATGTTTTTGTGAAATTGCGCAAGCAGACACCTCGAGGAGGGTCCCCCCACCCCCGGAGCCTCAAAGTCGGTGGTATTTTAGAAATACCACCTTCTTCGTCTCTTTTTCATACAAACTAGATGAAAAACCACAAAAATCATGAGCAAAGCTTTTAAATACTCTTTGGGAATTAAGTTTCTCAACCCAGAAGTTCAACGAAAATTGTTCTATATCGCGAGCTCATCATTATGGTATAGTTTTCTTGTCGATTCAGGCTTCGTTGGTTGTTGATACAAGGAGACAAATTTTTAAGCTTCATATTTCAAATATTCTCTCCTTCATAATTTCTTGTCCTAGTATCATGTTTATAAATTTCTGAGTCATGAAGTAGTGTCTTGGGTATCGTGGCTTCGGAAAGCCCCTTTGTCTTATTAAAATTGATTATTATTATTATTGTGTAGGATGGTGTTAAGGGGTTGGAGGTATTGGGGGTTGTGTGATTCTAATAGAAGTCGCGTATTGAATTGAACGACGTCACCTTGTTATATTGCCTCAAGAGCTTGTCGCTCCTTCGAGATGTTATTGGAATATCTTCATTGGATATTAGTTGTTGTTTATTGTTATTATCTGACTCATTTTATGCTTTGAACTTCGCTGGTCAGCGGTGTGGTATTAAAGTCTTACCAATTAGGTATAATTCGTTCTTGTAGCCTTGTTGATTCTCTCTTTATTACATGACCTTTGGTTGATCAAGCTTCATAGAGACACCTTGGGGCTTTGATTGAATGGTATGTAAAGGCTATAATTTTTCTTCTAGCATGATTCATATGGCTTAAGCTTGTTATGGCTTATATTGTCTTTACATGACTTGTATCCTTATTCTATTGAGTATTTAATTTGTTATCGTAACATGATATAGTGTTAATTTGTAGGACTTTATCATTGACTTAACGACCTAGAAAAACATGTTATGATTATGCTTAGTTGTATGTGGTCACTTTCTATTGTTATAATGTTTTATGATTGTCACTTTATGAACTTGTTTTGGCCTTCATAGACACTAATACTGCAGGGTTCTTGAGCCTACCAGTTGATTGATATACAGTGACTAAAGACCAAATAGATCATACCTCCGAACATATAAGATCATGCCTTATAGGCCAGATAGATAGTATCTATGCGACAAGCATGTTGTACCCTATAGGGAAATACATATATATTATACCATAGAGTCTAAGATATGTACGTTAATTCACGACACATTTGGATAGTTCAGATCAGATAATCATTCGGATTTAGGTAAGGATGCCAATTGGATATTTAGTGACTTTTTATGCTTGTTAGGACTTATAATGATTGTGTGATATTTGTATCTATTGGACTTATGAAGGTCAGGTTAGATTATTTCTTGTTATCTGTTTATATTGTCTTATTGTAGAGAGGTAAGGTATTATATTTGTGCTTTACCCCTATCCTTTTCATTCGGTCTTTATATTTCAGTTTCAGTTTTCAATTTGTCAAACATGCTCAGTACATTATTTTTTACTGAGGTTCCTTGTTTGTGGACGTTGTATTCATGCTTGTAGGTCTTGAGCAACGATCAAAAAGACCTATCGAGTAGCACTATCACCTATCCAACAGATTTGTTGACTCCTTTCTTCCAGAGGTTGGCAAAGTCTTATAGGTTTACTTGTTTTGCTATTTATAGACTTTGAGTAGGTTGGGGTCCTGTTCCATCCAAGTATATAATCCATAGTAATTTATAGACTATTGTGTTGGATTGTATCGTCACATTATTGGTCATGTTGATTTTCTTTGTTGGATGACCGATGTTTGACAATTGTTAGATGTATTGTTTGGATATATATGATAGCCTCAGTGGACCCAACAAGACTTGTGTGCTAGATGATTATTGTTTTTTTGTGAACTGTTGTAACACCCCGACTTTTTGAAACGTATAAATTTACTCGTTTCTTCGTGGAAAGACCAGGAGGGTGGGTAATAAATTAAGAATGATGTGTTATGTGATAATTTAAGTGTTTAAGTATTGTATCTCAAGTTTTGAAGTTAGGTAAGTGGCAAAATAAAAGTTGGTGAAAGTTACCGTAAATTTCTTTTTAAAGATTTGTCTGAAATTTGGGTCAAATGTCTCGGACGTTTTCTCCCAATCTATTAAGAGTTATGGTGCCCACGACCTATGAAATCAAAGGTCTATGAGTCTAGTTTCCAACACATCAAACCGTTTGTTCATACGACTTCAGAATAGAGAGATATTTGCGTTTTCGTGGGACTGCGCAAGCAGGCACGTGAGGTGGGGCCCTAGGTCGGTGTAACTTTACTTATCTCTTCTTCTTCAAACCTTTTCTTCATTTTTTGTTAAGAACCAACAAAATTAGAGAAACCCATTTCTAGGATCAACTAAAGTGTAGATTTTCTCGACCTAAGTCCTTGATGAAAGTTGTTCTATGCGGGCTCATCATCGTGGTATAATTTGTTTTATCGATTTCGTAACATATCACACTTTAGTGTTGGGACAGCAAGGGTTTGGATATATTTGAGGGTTTTGAGGCGTTTTACAAACTTAAGATCGAGGCAAGACCCTTCTTTCATCGACTCTAGCTTTTATAAGCAACAAATAGCAATTTGCGACGGAAATACATATCTTTTATCGTATTGTCATGGTATCTTTTATTTTCGTGTGTTGATTATGGTCCTGCCTTGTTGTAGTATCGAGGGAGTTATGAGTAAAAGTCGTTAGGTCACGTGAATTTAGCAAAAAAAAGGTATGTTAAGGTTATTCTCTTCTTACAGCATGTTTCCTTAAAGCTTAAGAGCAATGTAATTGAGTTGTTATCGTTGTTATACTTGTAGCCATTATTGTTGATTGTTGGCTGCTCGAGTGGATATAATCCTCTCTTATCGGGATTCTTATTCAGTAGTAGCGTACCTATGTTGGACATGACTTAGAGGCTATTTGTATAGGTTGCTTATAACTAAATTGCTCGTTTTTAGCTGCTGGATTGTTATTGTTGCCCTTGGGGCTATTGTGGTTAGCTGCAGGAATGTGATCTATGCCTAGAAGGGCTATGTTCTGCCTACAGGGCTATATGGATGCCTAAAAGGGCTATGAGTTGCCTACGGGGCTATATTGATGCCTAGAAGGGCTATGAGTTGCCTACAGGGCTATATTGACGCCTAAGAAGGCTATGTGCTTCCTACAAGACCATGTTGTTGCCTAAAAGGGTTATAAGTTGTCTATAAGCTATGTTGATTCCTAAGAGAGACATGTGCTACCTACGGGGCTATATTAATGCCTAAGAGGGCTATGTGACTACCTACGAGGCTAGGGGACTACCGATAGGGGTATATAGGCTGATTGGCACCTTCCGGGCTTATGGGGGCCTGAGTAGGTGGTTTTGTGTGCTGTTTGTACCTACCGAGCTTATGGGGGCTTGTTTAGGTTGTTGTTTTATTAGTTTTGATAAGTTTAGATTTAGGAGCAGGTCAGTACATTTATCTTATCCTTGATTTATTTATCAGATTATTCCAGTATATCATGATACCTTCTCATAGTTTATTGCCTTTCATACTCTGTACAATATTTTGTACTGATGCCCCATTGCCTTGGGGGCGCTGCATTCATGCATGTAGGTCCTGACAGACGACCGAGTAGACCTCCTCAGCAGTAGGATTGACTTTTATCCGATTGGCTAGCCCCTTTCCTTCGGAGCTGCCAAAGTTGGGAGGTTTGTTACTTTT
Source organism: Solanum acaule (assembly GCA_036250505.1). NCBI lineage: Eukaryota > Viridiplantae > Streptophyta > Magnoliopsida > Solanales > Solanaceae > Solanum > Solanum acaule. Next base: position 65,868 of record JAJOOR010000586.1, on the reverse strand, counting down.
TGTTGTATATATCTTTATGGGTAAGCTGGGACCCTGTCTCGCTAATCTTTACTACTCTTAGAGGCTTGCAGACTAGTGTGTGGGGTGTATAGCTACGTTATGGCCATACTGGCCTATGTTATTGGTTTGCTGAAGCTTGTGAGTTGTTTGATGTATTGTATTGATATATACCTGCTTTTAGTTTTGATATAGATATCATGGTGGCCTTGACGGCCCAATCAGGACTTTTGTGCTAGTTGGCTACTTATTTATATGATCTCCTGGAAGTAGCTGTTTCTTTTATAGTTCAGCTGACAGGGGCCTTGCCGGCAGAGGGCTTAGTTTTAAGCCGAGATATACTTGTTTGTTTTCTTGATTGTATGTGGCTGCCATGCGCTAGTAGCAAATGGTTCAGCAGGGTCGGCTCGGGCCTGAGTTTTGGCATTAGGAGCCAGTTGCGCCCCCCAAGTTTGGGGCGTGACAACTATTAGGAGTAATTGTTTTCTTTATAAAGTCGTTGACAGAGGACTCGCCGACCGAAGGCATAGTTTTATGAGAAGATATACTTATTTCTTTAATTGTGTTGATTGTTATGCACCATGAACAAATAGTTCAGTAGGATTGCGTCTCTCGGATTTGGGACATGACATATTAAGTATTTTTTTAAGTTAATTATATTTTAGCTTCCTCTTGCACTTCATAAAATGACAATTTAATCCTCAACATCATGCCAATATCAAGGTCTGCTTAGGGTTATTCATGATCCTAAGTGTCGATCACAATTACGATATAGACTCGGATCGTGATAGACGCTGAGAAAAATCTTATCAACATGAGTGAATATAAAGGCAATCAAGTAGTGATGATCATAAATAATTCAAAAAAATGTGTGTACCTCATATCGAAAACGCGTTGTTTATCCTCCATCATAGTTTGAGATAATTGGAACTTCAATATGTCTACCATATTCTAAGTATGAAGAAACTATTTGTGTCGCAACTAACAACTTCTATAAACTATATCCTATTCAGGTTGAATGACATAAAATTGTATGTAAATTTGATAGTTACAAACTCATCGATCATGGAGGAAAAAATATTCAAGTCAATCCATATCATTTTGGTCAAAACAACTTGTGTGGTATTTGATGAAGCACCAACAGTGAAGTGTGAAGAAATAACCCTAGTAGATTCAAGACAATTGGACCTAATACAACTTAAACTTGAAGAAGAATAACAAGAAAATAAGGCAAAATCAAAATAAGAGGTATGTAAAAAACATAAATCGCATACAAAAGAGATATCTTCAAAAGAAGAAAATAAGAGTCTATAACAAACTGGAATATATCAAACCCCATAAGAGTTGCAAGAAGGAGTCTAAGGAGCCCTACAACTTCAACTAAGATAATCAAAACGTTTGAAATATTCGAACAATTAATATATCGATGTAGCATTAGTTGAGGTGGTCAAAACGAAAGAGATTACTATCTTTGAAAAAACTTCAAAAATTAGGAATGAGACTTATACATCAGAGGTTAAGATCCTCAAAGAGCATTGACATTGTGATGATTGCAGAGTTTCAAGAATCAAATAGACACATATATCAGATTAAGTTAGTGTTGAGTGAGTGTTAAAAAATCATCACCAACTTGATTAACATTTAAGATATTTCAACGAAGAATCTAAATTATTCAAGAGTAATAGAGAATTAAATGAAGAACTTTAGAATAAGCGTTCTAGAGAGAAAAATCCAAAAATATTCTTAAAATGATGATTCTAGAATAGAATAAAATAGCTAGAGGAATATTTTATAGTAAAATAGTAAATACCCTAATTAGATCCTTCCATCATCGCCTATACATAGAGATGACTGTTTGTAAATAAGCAACAAGTGAGTAAGAAATAAAAGAAAATTGCTAAGTTGTGAGAACAAAAAAATTATAAGAACAAAGCGAATCTTTGCTTTACAATAATAAAATTCAAGTTATCAATTAACAATAACAAAAAAAAAATTAATCATTTTTTAGAGAGAATTTTCTTAATATATATTGTGTAACTTACGTTATTTAAACTAATATTTTACTTGATAAATATAATGAAATCATCAAACCGTTTTTTGCTGAAAGTGACAAAAAAGATTTCGAATTTCAAAGCCAACCATATTGATATTGGACAAACTACACGTCACTCCTCTAAACCCTCCACAAAAATCTAAGAAGAAACATTTAACTAAAAACCATAATAAATTAAATACACAACAATAATTATAATAGTCGTTGTTTGGACAATATTTTAAAAGTGTTAAGATTAAAATTGGGAAAAACATATCGCAAAAAAAGAAATGACGTTTAAAAATGAAATTTTACGTTGAAATAAAAATTCCTCTTTTTTTTTTGGAAAGAAGAACCTCAATATAAGTTTTCAATATTTTGCTAATGTTTCAAATATGGAAGTTTTTGGTAAGTAAAAAATATGAAATCATCATTTACAATATTCAACTTCAATATTTGTAAATAATGAAATATTTATTATTTATGGTCCAACTTAAATCGAGAACATGCCTTTTCCATTATAACTTATAAGTATGTTTCAATTTTTATTCTTTCCATATTGGTTCAATTTTATTTAATAAACTATGATTACGTTTTGGTAAATAAAATTATTTGATATTTATACTAAATAGTACACGAAAATTAACATAAATACCATAGTTATGAAAAATGTTAGTATTAAATAAATCAAATTAATAACTAACATAACTTGGGTTGCATCAAATATTAAACAAAACAGAATAAATTAATGTAAGAAATTCAACGTTTAGTCAAATGATTACAACTTTATCCTAAACTATTGTAGTAGAGAGTTCCAATATTTTGAATAGTCATAAAGATTGTGCTCCGTATCTTCCTAAACCAATATTTTAAAAATAATAAAGAGAAGATATATATAAAAAGGTTACTGGCAGCAATATTTTCTCCAACCTATATTAAATAGATTATTGAGATTTTAGGAAAAATTATATGGTTAAATAATAAATATATACTAGTTAATTAGTTATTATAATTATAGTTTTAATTAATCAATTACCATTTGCAATTAATATTCAGTGATAATTACGTGGGTTGGAGTTTTCATTTTGTATAATTCGCACGTTTGTATAATTCAGAATTTGTATAAATATAATTTGTATAGCTTTTGTATAATGTAATTTTGTATAATATAATTTGTATAACTGTTTAGAGTTCAGATGTTTGTGTTTGTATAAATTCGTTATTTTGAGTTTATACAAAAATAACTCAATTATACAAATGTACCTGCAAATTATATAAATTCACCCGTGAATTATATAATTGAGACAACTTAAACTGTAGCTATAACCCGTAAATATATAAACTATATCTATGAAGCATAATTAAATTTATTATAGTGGGCTATTTGTAAAAATTCCCCTTTTTTATAATTTATTAAAGGAATTTATTCAAAAAAATTATTAAGATTTTTTTATACTTACCTTTCATTTATTGAAGTTTTAACTATTTTATATATATATATTTTAATAGAACTTTCCTTAATATGTTTTGCATAATTAGAGTATATTTAACGTGCTCCCCTGTTGCCAGTCCTTTAAATTATAAATTATAAAACCCATCACGCACCGTCAATTGACCTCACTGATTCAATCAACGGCTGAGAATTAATCGAAAAGAACATCACGAATCTCCACGTGTCACCTATGGACTCCACTACCCATCCCTTCCACCTTCTATAGTTTTCTCCGCTTCCATTCCTCCCCTGCTCCGATCACCCTCCCCCCTCTCCCCCACCCCTAACCCCTCTGTTATATTCATACAAAAAAAACACTAATTTCAAGAAAATGGGTTGTTTATTTAACTTAAACTAACTTAAATTTGGTATCTTTTTTGTTGTTCTATTTATAGAAAACTGTTTTCTCTTCTTCTTAATATATTGTATTTGCTCTGACAATATACATATACAAGTGTATTTGTATATGTATTTACAGAGCTAGGGTTTGATTCTTGAGATTTGATTAGCTGAAAAGTGAATAAATAAGCTGATTTTCAGTCATTAAAAGCACCCAATAAGTTGGTGAGTAATAATTATTCAGCTGTAAATACATACATACATACATACATGTCAATACTAAGGCGTAGGAAGGGCACAGAAACCAAGAAAACAGAGCCGGAGTATGAAGAATTTAAGGAGAAGAAGAGTAATGGAAGTTTGAAGAATAGAAGGGGGAGATGGAGTTGTGTGGATGGTTGTTGTTGGTTTGTTGGTTGTGTATGTTGTATATGGTGGTTATTGTTGTTTCTTTACAACGCAATGCCGGCATCTTTTCCACAGTATGTAACGGAGGCGATAACGGGGCCATTGCCGGATCCACCAGGAGTCAAATTGGCTAAGGAAGGGTTAAGAGCTAAGCATCCAGTGGTATTTGTACCTGGGATTGTCACTGGTGGACTTGAATTGTGGGAAGGACATCAATGTGCTGAAGGTTTGTTTAGGAAGAGACTATGGGGTGGTACTTTTGGTGAATTGTACAAAAGGTTAGTAGTCTTCTTCCAGTCCATCAAATTTGTGCTTTTTCAGAATGTTCTGATGTTAGCTTTTTATGATGTTCTGGAGGTTGATAACATTTTATCAATGGAATTATTGAGTTCAGGGTAAATACGTGAGTAAGGTGTTCTTAGTTGTTAATGGAAAAGCTCCAAAAGCTGAAAAGATTCAATCTTTACTACTTTTTTCCACAATTCCTAGTGACTATAGTTGGCTCTTAATTTTCTCTATTTCTTTTTGTTTGGTTTTCACTAAAAAGCAACAAAAAGAATGGTGGATCTTGGGCTGGTGGGATTTATGGCATTTATTCTGCAAATTCGGATTTTGAGTTAGGCAAGTAGTTTTTTTCTAACTTTGTTTTTGAAAAAATTTCAAACTACTGCCATTAAGTAGAGCAGGCTAATGTGGCAGCTAAAGTAAGTGTTGGTGGTAGGGGAGTGAGTTATGCTTCCTTTTTTAATATATTTCCTCTTGAAAGTTGTAACAAATATTGGATAAAGACCAATTGACTTATGTCTGAATCTTCTGCTTCTACACTTTTGCTTATGAAGCGCCTACTCTTTGTCGAAATAAAATGCAGACCTCTTTGCTGGGTGGAACATATGTCACTTGATAATGAAACTGGATTGGATCCTTCTGGTATAAGGATTAGACCTGTCTCTGGGCTTGTAGCAGCTGATTACTTTGCTCCAGGTTATTTTGTTTGGGCTGTTTTAATTGCCAATTTGGCTCGCATTGGATATGAGGAGAAAAACATGTATATGGCTGCCTATGATTGGAGGATCTCATTTCAGAACACTGAGGTACTGTGAACTCTGAAAGAAGCACATGTGCAGTTTTCGCTGTTCTGGTGTTTTATGATTTGCTAGTCTATGTTTCCGATACAATCTCTAACCCAGAGTTACAAAATATGTGTATCTGCACGTCTAGCGACTACCATTGCAAAATGATAACCCATCATTTTTTCACTCAAAATCTGTAGGTGCGAGATCAAACTCTAAGCAGGATTAAAAGTAACATAGAACTCATGGTGGCTTCGAGTGGTGGGAAAAAGGTGGTTATAATTCCGCACTCAATGGGTGTTCTATACTTCTTGCATTTCATGAAATGGGTAGAGGCGCCAGCTCCAATGGGTGGAGGAGGTGGATTAGATTGGTGTGCTAAACATTTAAAAGCAGTAATGAACATTGGAGGACCCTTTTTGGGTGTCCCGAAAGCAGTCTCAGGTTTATTCTCAGCTGAAGCCAAGGATATTGCTGCTGCCAGGTTTCTTTCTCTTCAATGAATAGTTTGCTTTCTATTAAAATAACAGTAATTATGTTGCGCTCTCTTCTTTTGAAATGTCTAATTGTTGAGATAAAAACTCAGACACAAGTTCGGCCAAACCCAGTAGCTTTTGCTTAACCAGTGTGTTTGTGTTAATAAATACATTTAATGTGTACAAATAGTAAATTTAGAACCCCGTTATTAGCACTTCATCGTACTAAAATCCAAAATTCATAAATTTGTAATCCTGGCTCCACCTTTCTAAGTGGTTCTTGACGTTCACTGAAAGATAATTAATCCATAGCATGCAATTCTTATACTATGATCAAGTTCCCAACACCAAGGTCTGTTAAATTAGGTCCTAGGCCTAACTCACACCCCAAAAGCTAGCTCAAAGGGAGGAGGATTCCCAAGCCTTATAAGGAGTCCACCCATCTCATTAACCACCAATGTAGGACTTTTGTCACTCTTCAACAAGGTCCTAACAGTTTTGGCTTCTACCTTCTCATTTTTAGAAAAAATAGCTTATCGTTATACTTTGGGGTTCAGAAAGGATCCTAACCTTTACCTGTTGGTTATGTTTTTCTACCTGCAATCAAGTAAACTATTCCAATGAATGAAACTCACATGATGTAATTCAAGGGAGCATTTCTGTGCAGGCCTCCCAACTATATATCACAGTAACACATGGCCATACTTCAGATGTCTATAAAGGGTCTAACAAGGAATATACTGTGTAAAAATCCACTTCAACTTCTTAGTTTCTCTTGTTAGGTTCTTCCTCATGCTACTTACTAGCTTCTTTCTTGATTCTTCCTTCGTCTGAATTAATCACTGTTGTGGTCGTCTTTTTTCATAGTTGTAAAAGAGGGTGTTAGTGGCCTTCACAATGTGCTAGTGCCGTGTAGATTTTAATGAAGAAGTTCTTTGCTTTTTCTATTTCTTTCTTCTGTCTAAATGGAGAGCGAGAGGGATAGAAATAGAATGGACAAGAGGTGGAAAATAAAATTTGTGCTCCATTAAGTACAAGAGCTACTAAACCTATGTTTTAGATAATGTTTTTAGCATTCCTTTCTTCTTGCTTCTCCTTGTTGGTAATCACCTGTGAGGTTGTATATCCCGACTTCGCTCGACTAGAGTAAGATGTACCACATTCTTGCCCTTAGTGTTAAGAGCGCAGAGAAGAAAAGATGTTAATCCTTTTGTACCCTTAACAAATCTAATTAATTTCCTCTATGATACTATTCTGAAGCTATGTTCTTTTGATCATCTTATCTCTTCTAGTGAGTGTGTTTGCATCTTTTTCTCAAGGGGAATGTATAATGCACATGCAAGACAGTGATTGCGTGCACAAGTATGTTTTTTGCTGTGTGCAAGATATGTGTTACCACCATTGCCTAACCTGGAGTTTCCAGCCTTTCGTTTATCTGTGAGAGGCATTCTTGTGCTAAAGTAGAAATTGCCCCTTCTGCAGGTCTATGGCCCCAAGTTTCTTAGAAAATGAAATGTTCAACTTTCAAACTTTACAGCATGTAATGCGAATGACTCGTACATGGGATTCAACAATGTCAATGATACCTAAAGGTGGGGACACAATCTGGGGTGGACTGGATTGGTCCCCTGAAGAAGGCCATGAGTGTAATGAAAAGAAGCCAAAGAACAATAGCACCCAGACATCAGAGAGTGACAGGACAAGAAAGTCAGATAATGCTACTCGTGTGAAGTATGGAAGATTAATATCATTTGGGAAGCATGTAGCTGATTTGCACTCATCAGAGATTGAGAGGATTGACTTCAGAGTAATGTTCTTACTTTAATTTTGGATTTTAACTAACTACGATCTCTAGGGTAAAAACTTACTTGAACCTTCATGTTCTTAAATTACATTATTACTTATTAACACCAGTGTGGAAAGATGCTTAGACCTAAATCCTCACATGCCGACCAAAAAAAACAAAGGTACCAACTGGCTGTCACAAATGTGTTAAATATACAAATAATCTTTTTTGTATCAGCTTCCCATATGTAGTGAATATGCATTTTTTGCTCTACTTTCTAATGTAGAGGATGGGAAAGGCCTGGTGACATGAGACACAAATGGAATAAGAAGAGAACATTTTCTCTTCCCTCCCCCTCCCTCCAAAAAAAAAAAAAAGATGGAAGTGGCACTTAATTTAGTGTTTGGTTGGGAAGTTTGGGATAACTTATCCTGGGATTATGAATTAGTGCCGGGATAAGTTATCCCTCATATTGGGTGGTATAGTAATCCTGGGATAAAATAGGTAAATGACAAATATGTCCCTTTAAAATCCTTTTTATACATCATTTTTCACATTTATGTATATTTACATTTTTCTTAATACCATGTATAATAATATTTACTACTCCTTATTTTTATGATAATTATACATATTTTTCTATTAAAAAATTATACTATATAAATATAATTTTTATTTATGAATTTATTTGACTAATTCTTATGTTTATTTTATTTTGATTTTTCATAAATTTTCTTCTCTTTAATAAACTTAAGAGGGAAGTTCACCTTCCATTTTGTTTTTAGTAGCTCCATGTTTTGAGTTTTTGGACCGGGTCATTTTTGGATCCACTCATGTATGTATTTTCCCTTACCTATTAATATAATAAAATGGGCTAGGAGCCCCCCTTTTAAATTAAAAAGAAAAGAAAAGGAAGTTCTATTTTTAAGCTAAATAAGAAAAAAGTTATATTTTTAAATACACATGATACTTATCATGGAAATACATGAACAAAAATATTTAAGTTAAATAAAATAAAAGTTTTATTTTAAAAAATGAATAACTAAAGCTCGCAAAGAAAAATTTAAAAAGTTTAAATAAAGTGAAGGGTAATTTTGTAAACAAACAATTTGTTCTTAAAATTTATCAATATATATTATTTTGAATACAACCAACCAAACACTCAATAAGAAATAATCCCAGGACAACTTATCCTATCATAACTTATCCCAACATAACTTATCCCATCATAACTCATATTCAAACCAAACGACCCCTAAGTATCTCTGAGTTCTTTCAAGTTAATGTGGAATTTCTGAATCGAGTTCCATTGTTTTATATGAATTCTTTCTTGCAGACTGGTGTGTCTGCATCTCTGCACATTTCTAAGAAATCCACACGTGAACTTTGTTTTCTATTGCCTATTCAGAGTCTTTTTCTTCTTTGACGTGTCCAATATCCACTTAAGATCAAAATCTCCCCTAATTAATGATCAAGTAGCCAAAGCAGCAATAGAACATCTATTACTATAGGCTAATGAATCCCTCGGGTATTCTTGCATCAGTCATATAAATGATTGTATGGATCATTTTTCACTCCTTTGATAAGTAATTAGTAGTCATACAATTTCCAATCCAAAGGGAAAAATCAGACAAAGAAGTCAATAGCACTTTAAAATGTCTAAAAGCTAATTTTTATGTACTACCAGTGTTTAGTTTTCAAATTGATGCCACATTTTTGTAATTTGAGATCCATTGACTAGTGGAGTTCATTTGTCAAGTCTATGAGTTGTCAGATAAGACATCTTGTGGTAGTGCATTTTTTCTTTTTGTGAGTAGGACATCTCCTGGTAGTCTCTCACTGGTGGATGACATATTTTTGTGCTTGGTGCTGCTCTCCAGGAGATCAGGATAGTCATTTGTCTTTCAGAGTGAAATTGTTGATTTGATCAGCTTTCAGAAAACATAAGCAATTAAATCAGTCATTAGAGTGACTTGCATGTTAAGTGCACTGCTATCCTTCATAAGGAAAAACTCTCTACTGTCACTGTGTCCAAATAAGGAAAAAATGCAGAAATTATTTGGCAAATCCTGTTGCAGGTTAAAGTGGTTTTAATACATAATGCATCCTGAACCTGAAGAGGCTAGAATTACACATTGTATTGCAAATTACCATGAATTAACACTTGACAGTTATTCCAATACTGACATTAAAAAAGAAACATTATTCCAATACTCCATCCCGTTTTGAGGTACTCGACTATCCACAAATCAGTTTCTCATGTTTCCATATACACTTAATGACTTATACTAGTTTGTTTGTGTCTACTACTGTTTGCTTAATCTTCCACATGGACAGGTTATCAGAAAACAATTCCAGATGTTGCATTTTTACTTTCTGGTTTTAGCTTTCTTCAGAAAAACAAAATAGTTCTAACTTCCCCCCTCCATTGTTCGGTCCTCTCCAGGATGCTCTTAAAGGTAAAAGTCATGCCAATTCCACTTGCCGTGATGTGTGGACTGAGTACCATGATATGGGTATTGGAGGTGTCAAAGCTGTTGCAGATTACAAAGTTTACACAGCTGGATCTGTTTTGGATCTTCTTCATTTTGTTGCACCAAAGTTGATGAAGCGTGGTAGTGCTCATTTTTCATATGGAATTGCTGATGATCTGGATGACAAAAAATATGAACACTACAAATATTGGTCAAATCCCCTGGAAACAAAGTAAGCTTCTATATTTGTAGTATATAAGTATTCTTGATCTGTGTCTGTGCTCTTAGGCCAGCTCTTCTCTTTATCTTCTCGACTCTCTAAGTCTCTATGGTATGCAAATATATCAAGGACACAACTGAAACTCAGACCTCTTCAATTCACCAATGTTTTGTTGTACAACATGGAAATTAAAGGTGAAATTTCGGGTTCTAGGGGATGCAAACATTTTTTTGGAGTATTGGTCCATCTTGTTAACTCTCTCTATTAGTTTCCATCCCAAAGTTCCAGTTTGGCAGTTACTGTTTTTTTCTTCCTCTGCATGAAATTGTTCTTGGCAGATATTGCGAAATATTATTCTCCATCTTTCTTGACTTGGTTCATTATGTGTTACAGCAATCTATTTGGCATATTTATAGCTAGTTTTCACTGTGATGTTCCATTTACAGATTGCCCAATGCACCAGGGATGGAGATCTTCTCAATGTATGGAGTTGGAATTCCAACTGAAAGAGCCTATGTATACAAACTAAGTCCTGGTGGAGATTGCTATATTCCTTTCCAGATAGATACTTCGGCTGAGGGTGGAAGCGAAAGTCCTTGCTTGAAAGGCGGTGTCTTTCATATTGATGGAGATGAGACTGTACCTATTCTAAGTGCAGGTTACATGTGTGTGAAAGGGTGGAGAGGAAAGACCCGATTTAATCCATCAGGCATCCGTACATTTATAAGAGAGTACAATCACGCCCCTCCAGCTAATCTTTTAGAGGGCAGGGGAACGCAAAGTGGTGCACACGTTGATATAATGGGAAATTTTGCACTTATTGAAGATATCATTAGAGTAGCTGCTGGGGCTACTGGAGAAGACCTGGGAGGAGATCAAGTGTACTCGGGTATTTTCAAGTGGTCTGAAAGGATTAAACTGAAGCTTTAGATTTCATATGGTGAGATTTATGCCATGTCTTTCTTACAATAAGACTGGTGCTATATGTTTCTTAGATAGCTACTTTTGTATGCAGAATTTCATGTGTGCAATCAATTGGTTTGAGGAGCTGGTGGTGCTCTGCTATACATCTGGCTTCTCGTCTCCCGGCTGAAACATCTGTTGTATACTTGAAACAAGAATACTCTGGGAAACCTGAAGCTGGTTACTTGAACTGTAAATGTTGCAGGAAGCATGCATGTTTAGGTTGCATAACTTAGAAATTTTGGACATCCATTGATTTTTTTGCCTGTAATTATATCATCCTTCATAGCATAGTGTAGTCTGTAGACCTAATATTGGAGCAGTCAAGTACTGCATTTATCTGTTCCATTTATATATTCAATTATTTTCCTTATTACACAGCACAGAAGGAGGGACAAGTGTGTTTACAAACAAAAATATGCTCTAGTTTTTGTATGGCAAGGACACCAATGTCCCAAAAGTATGACGGAGGATATCTGTATATCATTTACGATAGTCTGGGATATATTTATCCTTTTTTCCTTTATAAAATAAATGGTCAAAAGCTGGATTTCAAGCGCATTGTCCTTTTTGGTCTATTTCAAAATATATTGTTATTTTTAACGTTTTTATTTTGAAAGCTGTGATCATTTTAATTCCAAACTTAATTTAATTGATACTTTACTAGTAATTTTGTTGAAAAAGTATTATTCACACCTAATATTTACCTACGAGAGTAATATTTATATAATATTATGATTAAGTGATAAATTAATCATACTTAATGATATATACACTCTATCGTGGGTTATTTGAAATGGATAAGTAAATATTCACTCATATGTTTTGTCTCGTTCATTTGAAAAAAACAGGTGGCAGTGCTCCATCTTCATCCAAAAATGACTTGTCAAAAATATTTAGAAAAACTATTGACAAACGCTAGCTCATTATGTTCAAGTCAAATTTAAATTTTGATTAGTCTCATAACTACTCCTACTTTTACACAACCTATCAACTTGCCTTTTTTTTAATGAAGGTCTTTCTGATTTTAATATAATCGATTAATTTATTTGAGATTAAGGTGTAATTATTGTTGTTAGTCTTTTTAATTATTCTAATAATCAATTGGATTTCCATTGTTGTAATGGCTACTTATTTATGGTTGAGCTCTAGGTTCTTGGACCCAATCAATTGACAAATTTAAAATGAAATTGAATTTACAAATTTTGGACATTTGGAATTTGCAAATCATACGATTAAGTTACAGATAATAAATATTCCAAAGGACATGGAGGATAAGTATTCCTATATCCATCTTCTAAGGGCTTTTTATTGGAATTTTCTTACTTTTAAAAATGAGATTTCTCGATATGAATTTTAATTAATTAAATTTTTGAAATAGAGGTGTCAGATACTTAGGAAAAAGGTATGTGTTGGCATTAAAATTATACTGCCTGAATTGAAAAAGAAAGGAGGAAAAAACTGAATTTTTAAACATACGAGTAGAATCTTATAATATTAGTCCAAACATTATATATAAATTTTAAAATATCTATTAAATATACATAAAATTAAATTGTAAATCTGATCACCATCACTTGAAGTCTTTATCTTAAATTTCAAATTATAAAGTTTTTTTTGGTAGTAAGAATTAAGAAATATTTCGTCTCTATCTATCCAATTAATCAAATTTTGATGATGTGCAATTCTTTGGGAAAAGAAGTGGTGGCCTTTCAAAAGAAAACATGAGTTGTTTGCTTTTTACAACATTCCAGATTTTTTTAGCAAGCTGAAAGTTATATAATAGTACTCTTATCCTACTGGCCAAGGACGGAGCTATAGCCATTCTAGGGTGTTCATGAACATTTTTCGTCGTAAAATTACATTGTATATATATGTCAAATTCTGCATTTAAATGGTATATATTGAAAGTTGGGCACCTTTGACAAAAGTTAGTGCTGTAATAATGGGATGTCCATTTGAATTAAAAATATAAATATTTTCTTGGTGTATTTTTACTTGTCCAGTATTGACGTGGTATTACTTGATCCGTAAGAAACAACTTATTTTGAGATAAGTTATTTTGTTATTTTATTTTAAGTATGTATACCAAACGAATCCTAAGAATATAAATATTTTCTTGGTGTATTTTTACTTGTCTAGTATTGACGTGGTACATTCTTTTAAAAGGAGTCCGAAGCTGACAGGGTAAGAAAATTTTCCAAAAATTCCAAAAAGGCAACAAAATTAATTATAGAACCAAAAGGGCAACTTTCTAACTATTTTTTTGACGTCGTCTAAATTAGGTTAGTCGTTGCAAGGCGCAAAATTCCATTCGCCTTGTAAGGCGCAGCCGTCGTGAGCCTCGTAAGGGTCAGCGTCATGTGCCTTACAAGGCGCAGGATTGTTAGCGTCTTGCGGCTTTTTTAAAACAAAAGTCAGATACTTAAACCAGGTTTGAACGCATAAGGAAGAATACAGACATACAGCAAAAACGCATTTGAATGAAAAAACACGAAGGAACAATAGAACGGAAAAAGAAAAACAAAATCAACAACAAATACTAACATAAAGCAGACAAAAGAAGCCTTCCATGTTGCTCTATATATATATCCTACATTCCATGTTTCCCAATTGAAACTATGTTATTATGTCCCAACTAATACCTATGTTGCTAGTCTTCATTGTGTAGAGCCAGAATAAATTTTGGATAGACGTATGATTTTAAAAAAAAAGGCAACAAGGTTGTACATGGGAGTTCTTGAAGTTTAGCCCTTCAGGGATTGTTTGATCAATATAAGGGTTATTAATTAATACATGGATAAGCATAGTTAAAGACAAAATTATCATTAATACACCAAACCAAACAATGGATATAATTAATCTCAGCATAACGCTAGGGTTTATACATTGCTATTTTGAAGGTATATATCAATGAAAGTTTGTGCGGATAAATCGGTTCCTAACAAAGACGATATTTGGAACTCAAGACCTCTAGTTAAGGATGAAAGAGTACTTGTCACTCTACCACAATTCTTGGTAGTTTAGTTAGTTATTAACTTAGCTCAAATTAATATTTGTGCACATAAGGAAGAATCCAGACAAAAAATATCAAACATGATCTTACCAGACTGAAAGTTGGCAGAAAACTCAGGAATAAGCAAAGAAAAAGGCTATGTGTACCACGTACAAGAAAATGTATATTTATTCAAGGTAAATAGGGTATTAAGTTTATATGGTAAACGTATATTGTGATAAAAAAAAAAAAGGTCTTGTAGGCCTAATACCTTAGGGTTGGCGGAGCTACCAAGACACAAGGGACGACCCTCGAATATTTTCATCAAAAAATTATACTGTGTATATAAAAATACATATATATAGTTAAAAACAATTTTTAGAAATATATATTAATTTCTTAAACACCTTTAGCAAAAATTTTACTTTCACGATTGGATTATGATTTTGGAGGTTTATCTATTGCATATAAATATATAGATCGTATGTTTAATGAGAAAACAAAGAAAATTCTTTCAAAATATCGTCATCTCTTATTCCCTTTCATATTTTTGTTCTCGTCGATCCATACAAAGTACTACTATATTAATATTGATTCACTGGATTGTGCTCATCTTAAATACTCTTCGTTAAAAAAAGATTGAAATGCTTTTACTTACGAGTTACGACACTAAATTTATGGTATATTTGGTCAAATTTTCCCTAAAAATTATTTAAAGTGCTTTTTGGTGAGAAGTAGTGTGTATTTGATCATTAATCAATATTTCAATCATACTATTGATAATTGTATAAAGATAATTTATTTTTGTGTTTAGATCTGATATATGTATTTTTCTTTAAAAAATTAGATTTAATGATGTGTTTTCACTTTAGTTTTCAAAAATACCTTTTCATACCATGTTTATTAAATGCCATTATCTAATTTCTAACGCAAAATTATAGATCCTATAAATTGACACACACATACCACGCAAAATTGGTAATTTCATAAGCAATAATCGAACAATCTTACACAATAGGCAAAACTAATTAAAAATTGAAGAACAACCTATTTAATTGAGCCTTAAATTAAGGGTCTATTTCAAAAGTCACCTGGTAATTGAATTAACCTATTTGTTTGTCACAATATAATTATAGTGTAATTATAAATATAATGTTTGGTTGCATAAGTGTAATCATAAGGTTATATTAAAATTTTAAAATAAAAGTTAATTATCTAAAATTAAAAATCTATGTTAGACAAATAGGACCTTTATAAATGATTTATATTAAATATTTAAGATATATATTATCTTTTAAAAATATGTTAATCAACAAACATATGTTCTTAACTAATATTAATAATTGATTTATATTTTTCAAATTAGTATAGTTTAATTGAATTAATAATAATAAAAACTAGAAGTACAAAATTTATGAACATCATAAAATACATGTTTGACAAAAAGATTAATATTATAAATATGATGTCATAAATTATGAAAAATATTTGATAAAAAGATCATCTATCAAGTCTAACTAAAAAATAAATGGGTTGCAATGTGAAATATCAAGTCAGCACTACTAAAACAAATGAAACCAAAAATATAACATAAGTTTTATATTCAAAATAAAAAATTTAATATAATACTCTTATGCCAAATTTCAACATACCGTACATAAATATGATTTAAAAGTAAAGAAAAATGTAAATCTATAACCTTATTCAACAATGAACTCTACTTTAATTTAAAAACTAGAATACTAACAAAATTATGCTAATGAAAAAATAATTATAAAATAAATAATACGAAAAATCACATGGAATTACAAGAAGCAAAGGTCGAGAATGAGAAGAAAATGAAATATAAATAATATATAATAAAATATATAATTTTAGAAATTTTAAAATAATAAAAATAAATTAAAACAAAAAAAAGAAATAAAAAGAATAAATTAAAAAATAATCAGCTTGTAATTACACCATGTTATTACCAGCAATTCACAATCCCTCCTTGAGAATTGGAAAATGTAATTACCTCCTGTCAATTACACTCAATTACATACAGACCCAGTAATTACATGGTTAACTAAACATGTCAGAGAGTGTAATTACACCAAATCCAATTAAAAAGGGTGACTTTCCAAACAGGCCCTAAGGAAAAATTGCTTAAATACTTAATGTCATAATCTCTAAAATTCCTTATCATTTAAATTTTCTTACAAAAATCTCTTTTTTCATTCTCTCTCTCCTAATCTCAGAGACATCCCTTATCATTACTTATCGTTTGATATATAAGTAATAATTGTGATATATAACTATGACAAATTTCATTATATTGTAGTACCCAATACATATATCCATTGTTATTTATCTAAAAAAAACTATGTATTTGGAAATTAATATATCTAATGATAGAGTAGAGACCAATGTATCTGACAACAGAGGAATGTATCCGACACAATAAAATCTTAAGTATTGCATTGTTTGCAATGTATTCAACAATAGAGGAATTTATCCATGAAAACCAATGTATCCAATAAAAGAGTAGAGATCCCAATATCCGATAATGGAGGAATGTATATGACGCAACAAAAGCTTAAGTAATGTATCGTTTGAAATGTATCCGATAATAGAGGAATGTATCCGCGAGCAAACCAATATATCTGACAACAGAGAAATGTATACACAAGCGATGGAAAATAAGAGATTTTTGTATTTGAAGAAACTTACAAGATATGATATTATTTTCCCAAAATGTATGAGATTTCTCTAAATTACACTTAAATTAATGCTTGTCTCGGATCACAATACATGTTAAAGAAAATATGTTATAAAATATTATAGTGTGGATGTCCACTACACCAAGAAGTTACTCTCACCCATTATCTCCATTACTTTCCTCCATAATGAAGATAACCATAACCTCCATATATAACCTCCAACTTTATAATCATTATTCTTGTAACATTTCACTTCCATAATCTCCTCCATTATATTCATGTTAATGTCATGTTTATGACTAACCTTTTGTATGCCTCTATGTTATACTATAAATAGAGGCATAAGGGTTCATATTGTATACACTTGAAGATTTGGTGCTAATTAATTAGTTTTGTTCATTTTTATTCAATTTTAAGTCAAATTCAAATTATATTTATGGTATTCAATATTTATTTTTTTGGTAACACTTTGGTTTATTAAGACAATGATTGAGCGTAAGACGGTGAATTCAAGTTTCACCGCACCAAGTGGGTAAGACATCGAGTAAAGTCTCGGTGCATCACGATAATAAGAAGTTGGGTTCAAGTCCCATTGATTTATGACCAAAGGCGTCTTTATATGGGTAAGACATTGGGTTTAAGTCCTAATGCACTATAGTGATGATATGATGATGACTAACATAAATTAAGTTGTATACTTTTGACTGAAAGTCATGAAATTTGCCCAATTAATTTGCTTCATTCTCTTATGTGAATATGGTAGCAGTGCATAATATGTCTGAAAAATGACAAGGGGATGAATGTATGAATATGGGTATGATAAAATGTTAATGATCATCATTGGTTCTTAAGATGGTCCTTCAAATGTGAAGGTAATTTTGTCCATCAAAGTGGTATGAAAGGTTATTGGGCACATTATTTCTTAAGATGGTTCTTCAAATGTGAATGTAATTTTTATCCATCAAAGTGGTATGAAAAGATATTGGGCACATTGTTGTTGATGCAAGCCAATTTGAAAAGTTTTGTAAATCCTCCATCAAAATAAAGGAATACAAAGTGGTAGTACATTTGGTACATTTGACTTCTTAAAGTGATGTGGAGGTGAGTCACATAAATTTGATAATGTCAAAGCATGACAATGAGTTTCTGATAAAAACTTATGGAGCATGTACAAATGGTTGTGGTTCCTTTCTTGAAGAGAATGTGACTTGTGTTCGTATGGATAAGGACATATTCATGTATGGTTGGATAAATGTCACATCTCACCTCTACGGGAGGTTTGAGATATTGAAAAAAAAATATTTGGACATAAATGGTCATTTTGGTCATATTGGTCGTATACTTTGAGTACTACACAAATATTGTGGTATGTTTTATTATGAACTATTGGAGGACAAAAGAAAGAAATAATTCTTTTCTATAAAGGTTGTGGTCATGACCAAAATAAATGTTGTTGTGTGGCCACACAAATTTGTCGTTGGTTGTCAAGAAATAAGTCTTGCATGTAATAATTTTAACCATGACAATAATAATAATTTTCTCTTTGAAGGAGATGGTCACCATAAGAATGGTGTTGTGAAATTTGTGGCAGTACACAAACTTAATTAAGAGTTTCGGAAGAACTAATTTGTTACATTCAGAAATGAAAATAGTTCATAATATTGAGGTTGTAGTAAGTCTCAAAAGAAATATTTTAAGTTTCGGAGGAATTGAAAAATATTATTATATTGAGACTGTAAATTATTATTGAAAGATTAAATATCTTCAGATTACTACAATCAAAGCGGGTTATGAATATTTACATAAAAGGTTGCCTTTCTCTTGTTTGTTTTATACAAATATATGCATGATGATGGAATCACATGCAAAAGTAAACTAGAAGTTTACTAGAATAAATATCAGTAGGCATAACCGGTTGACCATTTCGGTTCAAAGGTGATGCAAAAGAATTAAGAATTCATGTGGTTATATGTTGAAGAAATAGAAGTTTCTTCAAGAATTCTCATATGTTTCTTGTTCTCATGATAAAATGATCATTGTACCAGCTAAGGTTGGGATTGTATCCCCTGAAATTATTTGGAACATATAAAAAGGTGAATATGGGCCCGTTCACCTGTCATGTGGACCGCTTACTATTATGATCTAATAGATGCATCTATGGTATGGTTACATGTGCATTTGTATCAACTTACAAATTGATTTTTGTAAGGTTGTTTGCTCGAATTGTTAAATTAAGAGCACAGTTCCAAACTATAAAATTATGTTGATAATGTTGGTTGGTTTAGCAGAAATTGTATGCCTCCAATTGTAGCTAGACCATTGATAATGAGAACAAATCTCTCAAATAAAATTTGGTATGAGATGAATTTATTTAACATGTATGCATCAAGCCAACAAGGTTCTCCCATCACAATTGGTTCAGGGTCGGGAACCAAATAATTTCCATCTAAAAAATTTGATGTGTGCACATATGATTTTATTGCTCCACCACGCACACAGATGGATCCCCAAATGAGGTTGGGGGTAAATGTTAGATTTCCTAACATTAGGGGGAGATATGTTTAGCAGCTGAAAATTATGTGTGAGGTGAATTATCTAGATCCTAGTTTAAAAAATGTGAATTTGAAGTTCAAGAGATAATTCATTTGCAAAATATTGCAAATAATTTGCCAGATTTATTTTCTGACCCAATATTTTATTTAAGCTGCAAATGCTCCAATAAATAGTCCTTGAAGGACAGAGTCTATGGTACACCAGACCAATCGATTTCAAATGTAAAAATCCTTGAGGAATGAGAAGGGCAAATTATCAAAATGGTCTAAGTTCTTTGAAAGAGCACTATGACATAACACTTCATAAAACCTTGGCAAAGGTTCAGGTACCTGAAAATGATGAAAAACGAAGAGATCTCGATAAATTATGTCGTATTAGAATCAATATCAAAATGATCGTCGACGGTATCTTTGATATGAAGTAGCACTAAATGCGATAAATGGTTACGAGGATCTTATATTCGAATCTGTCATATAGTGTGGACAGATAAATGATTGACACTATTCAAGTATATTTTGTTTCACTTAGAAAAGTGGTGTTTTTATTTTATAGTTCATGGATCAAAATATAATGTCTGTGTGGTACAAATTAATCATTGTGCGAAAGTATAACCATAAGACATAAAGTGTGGTTTTTGCCTCGGGGCATATAGAGTTTTCGCAAAAATCCTGACATTATTAAATGGAGATATATTTTCCAGTGGTGGATGCAATGAGACTTGTTTTATTCTGGCAATCGATGAAATACTTGAATATGTATAATGATTGATTATTATGTCTAACTAGACGATGAATGTTATATGAAAATTCTTGAAGGATTTAAAAGGTCTTAAAGCAATTCCATTGAGTATCCAATGGTTTTGAGACTGCTTAACACAGAGAAATAATCTTTTTGATCTTATGAAAATGATTTAAAATGTCATGTATTAGTGCAATTGGTGCACTTACAGATTGTTGGTTATGCAAATGCTAGAAGATTATTTGATATACAAAACGAAAGTTATGTGAAAGGATTGTCATAATATCATTCAAGTTATGACAAGAAACTAACAAAGCAAGTGACTCAACATATGGAAGATGTGTGATTTTCTTTCAGAAGAAAAGACGAGCTTCAATAAAATTGAAATGATCAATTCCCGAGTCATAAATGATTTGATTATGTAGATGCAAAATATTTATTTGATCTTCATAAAGCTCTATCGCAAATGGACTATTAATTTACATATGGAAACACAACAATATCTTGGAAATTCAAAGAATCACATTAGTAACCACTTCTTCAAATCATGCAGAAACAATATTTCTATGAATTAAGTCGGTAGTGTGTTTGGTTGGAATCATGATCTATCATACAGAAAATACGTGATTTTCTTTTGAAAAGGATATTCCAGCCACCATATACGAAAATAATATATAGCTTAATTGAAGGAAGGATACAATCTAAGGAGATCAGACAAAGCATATTTCACCAAAAGTCTTTTTCACACATGATCTTCAACAAAATGGTGAGATAGATGTTCAAAGACTCATTCAAGTGATAATCTTGTAAAGTTATTCACTAAGGATTGCCAACATCAATATTTGAGAAGTTGTGATATAAGATTGGAATGCATATGCATCGTCTCCGACATATCAAGTAAGATTTTCATCCGGGGGAGAAAAATACGCGTTGTACTCTTTTCCTTAACCATGGTTTTATCCCAATTGGGTTTTCCTAGTAAGGTTTTTAACGAGGCAACATTCAAAGCGTATTAAAATATATGTGTATTCTTTTTCTTTCACTAGGATTTTTTCCCACATGGTTTTTTCCTAGTAAGGTTTTAACGAGGCATATTATCTATGGACATCCAAGGGGGAGTGTTATAAAATATTATAGTGTGGATGTCCACTACACCAAGAAGTTACTCTCACTCATTATCTCCATGACTTTCCTCCATTATGAAGATAACCATAACCTCCAACTTTATAACATTATTCTTGTAACATTTCACTTCCATAACCTCCTCCATTATATTCATGTTAATGTCATGTTTATGACTAACCTTTTGTATGCCTCTATGTTACACTATAAATAGAGGCATAAGGGTTCATATTGTATACACTTGAAGATTTGGTGAACACTTGAAAGAAAGAAAGTTATCTTATATTGTTCCTCTTGTCTTATAATTTTCTTGTCTTCATCTTTATATTATTCTTTTGTTCTTAAGTTTTACAACAAAATATTTATAAAAAATATTTTTCTAAAGAAAAAATACACATCAATGTCCTATTTGCTCGTCTTCTCCCTTCTTTTACTGCCTAAACCCCTTAAACCCTTTGAAAAAATATGGCATGATATCGAATATTAGTAAAGAAAAATGATTTCCTCTTTTGAAATAGCAAAAGCAGTTCAAGGAGAGACCGCTTAACACTATTTTATTTTCTCCATATTTCAGAAGAAATTTAGACTTTAACTACTCAACTTTACCTTTGAATATGATAATAATTTTCCTTTTCTTCAAAATTTTTCTTTTCTTTAGCGTCTTAAACGTACTAATCTATATTCTTTTAATACTATAGGATTTGAAAGAGAGTGTCCAATGCTAGTGTTGATACCACACTAGATGTGCTTGAGATGCTGAGATTATACAATGATTGTATGTCAATTGTATGGGCTGTTAGAATTAGATATCTGGCTAACGGGAATATTTGGAAACATTTGGAACTGCTTTATGTATGAGTAGTGATGGATTGCTTCTAACTACGACTCATCTATCTTACAAATACTTCATATTAAATTGATGTCAGGAGATTAGATCTAATTATTTTTCAGCTGGTTAATATAGTTTATGAAAAGCTGGCTTAGATCAATCATTGATATAATCACTTAGAGGAGTCATAAATGCAATTGGAAGTGATGTGTTTGATTGAATCTTTATGACGGTAACATTATAGTGAGAGTCACATGACTCGATTTGACCATCAAATGGTCTTTTATCAAATAGGAGCACGATTACCTAAATAAATAGTTATAATTAACAAATAATCTGATAAATTTTTAGTAAGAAATGGCATAGAGAGGATTACCAATAATCAAGAGATTGACAAATATTAATTTGGTTAAAGAAATTATTAGACAAGTTTGAACACATAATAATAATAAAACACTAATTTTGATATTATTCGATATAAATTTTTTACTTGTGAAACATAGTATGTTTGACTATTTTATCATGTATGGTTGGTCAAAAAATATTTTTTTGTGGTAAACAAGTTTTTAAAAGTACAAAAAATAACTCATCTAATAAAGATAGAGAAAACAAATGCGTTGTTCTCCAAAGTCCAAACCATTCCAATCACTACAATCCATCCTCATCCCTTGAACCACCCCATTTGACACATTTTTTTCTAAAAAAAAATCTATTCCAATCACGCACTCCCAATATTATTTTATTTTAAAATAAATTAGCCATTCTTGCCCCACCAACCTACCACCCCTACCCTCGACCACTTGCCGCTAACCCAATGCACCCACTATTCCCCTAATAAAATGAATTTTTTTCTTACTCCACCGATCCCCCACCCCTACTCCTCGACCACTACCACGACCCTGAATCCTTACCCTTTCAAATTTTTTCTTACACGAACCGATTTCTAACTCCTCCAAATCTTTTCTTACCCAAATCTATCCCCCTATTTTTTTCTTACCCAAATTGATCCCCCACTACATCATACATGACATTATGTTAATGCGGGTTAAAAATATATGAATGGTTATGAATATATTGAACTTAACAATGGCGATTCACTGTTAATGGGTCAAACTTTATTGCATATAGGAATCCTTAAAATTTTGTGGGATTGTTTTTGGTGGGTAAAATTTCCTTTGAATATAAATGCAAGGTCGAAATACCTACTTCTAATATGACTTGCAGAGGACCTATCGCCTTAGAGACTACACCTGAATATCAAATTATGAGCATATTTGAAATGAAAAAAATATTTATTAATTCTTCATCTTCCCCTTATGAAAAGAATCTTCAAACTTTTATTTTTGTATTACAAATGTATGACGTTATTTGTGGAGAAGGTTATTCATGTGACCCTATTTTCAATGTCAGATGGAAAGTTATAGGAATGGTTGCAATATTTGCATATGAATATGAATCGCCATTGATGTTACAGTATTGAGAGAAACATTAAGTTTGTTCAAAGAACAACTAATGAAAGTTATATTTAATCCTAAAATTCAAGTTCAATATTGTCATTATTCTAAATTATTTGTATAAGTAACTTATTTTGTTTAACACATTAATTTAATGTGGGCCAGAGTTTCCAAGAAATTCAAGGCACATAAGGCTGATCGAAAAGGAAAAGGTAAATTATGGCTTTCAAGAATATTCATTTTTTGGCATCTTCCTCATTAGATTTCTCTTAATTACTACTTTTTTGTATTTTTAATAGTGCAATTTACACAATTCAAGACCTTTTGGTCATACTCCTTTATCTGGTTGGACTATATTATTTAAACTCTTTGTCTTTGTAATGTATGATTATCGAATTCTCTCTTTGCGTATTTCCTTTCCAAGTTTTAGTTGTTGAATTGGTTAACTGTCGAGACCATCTTCAAAATTGGTTATTAGTTTATATCATGATCAGGCATACTGTGTTAGCCTATTAGTTACTTAGGTCTCTTAACTTATAATGTGCAATGTAAAATTTCTTTAGTTGTTGTGAAATGATCCTTTGTTGGTAAACTTGTTTGAAATGAAGTTTGAAGACTTAGATATTGACAAGATTTTCTAGAAGATGATTAGTTACTTATGTCGATAGTTGAATTATACTTCAGATTTTACTTGTATTGGCTACTTGTTGAACTGTTGATCCTAAAATACAATAGGATAATTGCTACAATTGCACTTAGTGACAAATTTATTGTTGTTTCAACGAATATGAAACTTAACAAGCTTGAAGTAAAGACATGCTACATCCTGCAACCAAACTTGAACCTTAATTAGACAATATTTCATATTAAACGACACAAGAACTGATTTAAAATCAAACCATATAATAAAAGAGCAATGATTTGAAAACAAGTCACGATACTTAGTATCATACACAATCAGAACCTCAAACGAATTAAGCTAGTAATCACATAAAGCTATCATAAATCATACCTAAACGTGTTGGCGAAAGATCATACCCTTATCGGAGCAGCTACGTGCTTAACAATGAAGGAGCTTCCACACCATAAAGGAGCTCTGATGAATAGTGAACAAGAGAAAAAATGAATATCTTTGTAGTTTAAAGGTTTAAGAATGATTTTCCTCAAAAAAATTTAACCTCTGTAGATTTTCAGCTTCTCTTTCGCATAAGGAAAGAGTAACGTATAGGTGTTGGGGTCGGTTCGTGTACGTATGCATATTGTATGTAAAATGTATGTACTATGTATTGTGAATGAAAAAGTTGGGTTGGACTGAAATTGGTGTTGTGTTGTTCTTTAAGAGGTATTTGGGCTAAAAAAAATGATTGAAAATTGTGTGTGGTTAGAATTGAATTTAAGATTTGGCCAATTAAATTTCAGTTATAGCCATTTGAAGTTTAAAATGTAGCCAAAGTAAGTTCATTAGTGAATCGACTAAAAATTAAATAAGACAAATTAATATTTATTTATTAATTAACAAGTTTCTTAATCTTAAGAAAATAAAATAATTAACTTAATTATAAGCCAATCAACCAAAAAAGATAATCTATTAATTATATTAAACTAATTAACAAAATATTTAGTTAAAATAAATCTTTTAAGATGATTTTTGAATATTTATAAAAAGTATAAATCATATTATAAATATAGAAATATACACATTATTTGAAATGACAAAATTACTTTTAACGGAATGATAATATTTTGAATTTTTTAAAAGCTAATTATTTCAAAAAAATAATAATTAATATGCAAGGTGAAAACCGATTCAGATTGGGAATGCCCCAACTGCAAGGAGAATGTGAATGAAATGGGAGATGTCCCACAACATTGCGACATATGTGAGAAGAAAAAGGTAAACAACACAAGTTGTTTTTTGATAAAATTAAGCAGTACAAGTTACATTTAAACCCTAAACCCTACCTAAATGTTTTAATTTGACAGAATAACAAAGCAAAGGTAGATGAGGCAGCTGCCCGAGCTAAGAAGAACAAAAGATCATCTAAGAAGTGAGAAACGATCAATAAATCATACTACACAAAAGAACATGAATTGAAGTCAAATACCACACATCAGGATAGAAGAAAAGTACAACATGTCAAAACACATGAGGAATAATAGAAACAAATAACTTAACAACATCGAGCAAGAATAGTCAAACATAAAGAGAACACTAACAACGAAGAAAGAAACCAATAAAATATCAAAGCATGATCCTACAAAATTATCCCTATCGCCCTATATATGTTGCACTTTATCCTACCTTCCAGGTTTCCCAATTGAAACCATGTCTGTTTAATGATACTGTTAATCCTCATTATGTAGAGCCAGAAAAGATAGTGGGTTGGCACATGATTAAACAAAGACAACAAGTTTGTGCCTAGGGTACGTCCACCCTTACGATACTGAGTTCACTTTCAAAGCAAAACATAAATTTGTTTGTAAAAAATTATTAAATTGCAACAAATAATAGATATGAACTCATAACTTTAAGAACATAATGGATTCAATGCTAAGAACCTTAAAAATTAAACACGTAGAATTTAAACCATAAATTTGCCTCTAATTGTACCTCATATTTCGGTCTTGTGGAAGCAAATGCTTATGGAACTTATACTTGAGAGGGTTATGCAGCTAGGAAGGGAATTTGGATTTGAATAGAAGAGGGAAATAACTTTGTAGCTAAAGAAGGACACACGTTTGAGCTTCAAGAGTGGTACTAAGCCGTTAGGTCTTAGGAGTAGGTTAAATTAATTGAAGTTGGTTTAGTTACACTTTATCCCTTTAGGAGTTATTTGGTATGATGCATTATTATTCGCATTATTTGTGTGTGTTACTAATATTTAGTTTGGTATACATATTCAACCGATGTATAACTAATACTACTTGGTATTATATGATATATAACTAATACATGATAAATCACTGTCTGGAGCCAAAAGGGCAAGAACATTAGCCAAAAATACCAAAAGGGCAACAAATTGAGTTGAAAATCGAAAGGGCAACATTTAGACGGTCTAACAAACACCGTCTAAATTAGGAAAAAAGGAGCAAGGCGCGAAGTTCGATGCGCCTCATAAGGCGCAGGGCTGCGCAGCCTTTCAAGGCGCATGTCCCCTGCGCCTCTTTCCTCCTTCTTTTTTGGTTTTGTGTTTAGTTTATGTTTTATTTCTTTGGTCTTTTAGTTAGTTTTTTTTTTTTTTGGTTTTTCTTTTAAGTTTTTATTTTTATTTTGAAGTTGTTCCTATTTATTTTGCACGTGATTTTTATATTCTTTTTAGCAAATTATTCATTTAAGATTTTATTAATTCAAGTTCGAAAAATATCATTTTATATTTGCTAAAACAATATGAAAATCATATGCAAAATAAATAGGAACAACTTCAAAATTAAAAACAAAAATTAAAAGGAAAAACTAAAAAAAATATATTTTATAGTAAGATTTTAAAATAAATAGCAAATTATTGCCTTTTTAATATTATTTTAGCAAATGATTCATTCCGATTTTTTAGGTAACATTTTATTAATTCAAGTTTAAAAAATATCATTTTATATTTGCTCTAAAAATATAAAATCACATGCAAAATAAATAGGAGCAACTTAAAAATAAAAATAAAAACAAAAATTAAAAGGAAAAAAAAAGGAAAAACTATTATAACTCCTTTTTTCCTAATTTAAACGGTGTTTGTTAGACCATTTAAATGTTGCCCTTTTCGTTCTCAATTCAATTTTGTTGCCCTTTTGATATTTTTGACTAATTTTCTTGCCCTTTTGGCTCCAGACTCCTTTTAAAAGCGGTGAATAAAATGATAATTTGAGTATATCTCTCTTTGAAATAGTAAAAGGGAACATTTATTTTTAGTAAGCAAACAAAAGACCTATGAGAAAAAATTAGACCATAGTAATGATAGAGATTTTTTTCGTAAAATTAAATACAACTAAAGTAAACCTAATTCTATAACAGCCTGGGTGTTAGGACAAATTGGCCCCTAGCAAAGCAAAAGCACCAGAGTAGTTAGGACTCAAATTAGACAAAAACTCTCTACATTTACTAGATACGGATCCCGTGCCAGCACATGACCAATATATGCTACTTTTTCTGTTTCAATTTATGTGGTACATATGAAATTTGAAGTCAACCAATTTTCAATATGTTTTTAAATATTTTAAGTTGTTAATTATTACCATTTATAATATGTTTTACACATTTCATATGATATACGTTACTTTTTTGTCCCAATTTAAGTGAGATAGATGAATTTGAGAGTCAACCAATTTTTAAAATTTTGTCCCAATATTGTGATTTATAGTACTTTTTTTTAATGTAATTTTCATATAATATCATCACTTCATTCGTCTTGATTTATGCGATATAAATAAAATTTCAAAAGTTAGCCAGTTTTTTAATAAGTTCTTTTTGATATATAACTTGTTAATTATTGTGATTTATAGTATATTTTTATGTATTTTATATAATATATATTTTTTCGTTTATCCCAATTTATATGGTATAGATGGAATTTTGAGAGTTAACAATTTTTTTTTTATATGTTTTCAAATATTTTAGGCCATTAATTATTATGACTTATAATACTTTTATCCCAATTTATGTGGTATAGATGGATTTTGAGAGATAACATTTTTTTATATATATGTTTTCAAATATTTTAAACTATTAATTATCATGACTTATAGTACTTTTATCATAATTTTCTATTTATTTATAAAGTAATAAAACATAAAAATTTAAGGAAGAAAATATAATGAAACATGGTAGCCTAATCTAGAACCAGACTAATAAGCAAAGAAGTAGGACACGTGCAGTTGCACAAAAGTAGAAAGAACCAAAGTAAGTGAAAGATTAAAAATATCCAATATAGTGAAACAGACATGTTGACGAAGAGGCCCTTGCTTGAAGCCTCTTCTACTAAGTATTAGATAGGTGAGGCCCGTGCTGGTGAACTGATATAGTGGTTATAGATATGTGAAATTGATATAAATGAGCAAAGCTGGAGGAAAACGAAGCTACAGTGAAATTCTGTTAGTATACATCTAATGGAAAGTACACGCATGTAAAAATGAGGTTAGACTATTTGAGGGAAATGCATTTGTCTTTGTGTTTAGCTGATAGCCTTTCGTGTTCCAAACTTTGAATGAAAAGAGAAGAGATCACCAACAGCATTTTCGTGCGGATTTAACCTAAAGTGTTATTCAAAAGTAGCAAAGGAAAAGCAAAAACGATAGAGATAATAATATTTCGATGGAGTTAAAATCATTTAGAAACTATTTTCCTCACCAAGCCGAGTATCAAATTCATTGTTATTTGTTGTTGCAGTTCCCTTAACACCGATTCCTCTACTCTAAAATTTCTATTCCCACTTCAAAAAACCTAAAATCCCTAATCTAGGGGAAAATCTCTGCTTTTTCTTGCAAATTTCATGAAACGAAAATGACACTTAACAGCCATCATATACACATCCTGATGAACTACCTTAACGAAGTCTATTTGTATGCAACTTTATCTTGCATTTTTGTAGGAGACTGTTTTACGGCTGAAGTTTTTGACTTCCTGATTATATGGCAAGGCTTCCATAATGTAGCGGAATTTGGAAAGTTCTTGCCCACAGTCTTTACAAGCTGGGAATTTAAATCAGATAAAACAATTAAGTTAGTTAACTATGGTGAAAATACTTGTTTGAACTCTGCAGTTAGCCAACCTTTAAATTACACCGAAAAATAAAAATTCATAAGATAATTTCATAATAGTGTTAATTAAGCATATGAATCAAAGATAAAGAGGCTAGTAAATCAGTTGAAATAAAAAGCACCTGCAGTTTTTCACAATTCCAAATTGATAATTCTTTCATCCATAGCTAGATTAGCAGGAATATAATGCTGCGAAAATTGTTCAAATAGATCACTACTACAACTATGATAACATATATAGAAGAAAGAAAAAGCAAGAGAGAAGTTGTATGTTCCTAAAATGTAACAATAACTACAACAAAATAAGATGATAATCAAAGTATAAGAAAATCAAATAACAAGAAACTACGTAGTAGTATTATGATTACTAGTATAGAAGAATAAGTGAAACATTTTCTAACTACCTGATTAATCTTTTATCGTAATCTAAGTCTTCCATTAGCTGTTATCTAAGTCCATATGGTTGATTACCTGAAAAGTATATCATGTGCTATTTAACCTCTGAAAAACCAAAAAGAATATCAATTGTTGAGTCAAAAAGTATGAAATGAAAGCAAAATGAGAGACAACAAATACATTACCTTAGATAAGTAGTGAATACAACTCAGAGTTTTCAACACTGGTTTCAATTGGGTGTCAAAATTTGACAGTACATCCAACTTTACTCCCGCCGTTCGTATGGTCTGGAGTACCTTCTTGGCATGTGGATCACAGAGATACCAAGTCAATTGAAGCATGACAAACGAAAAGTAAAATTATTGAGTGTCTTCTTATTACTGTAGATGATGTGTTGTCAACAGTCAACTGGAACAATAAACCAATTTGTTTTAAATAGAAATTGGGTAATTCAAAATTGAGAGAACCTTTTTAATGGTTACTGAGTGTCAGAACAGGCAATCGAACTGAGATATATAGAACAGAAATAAGAAGTTATAACTTGAAATGTAACATAAGTAATGGTATTAGGAAAGTTAAAAAACATGAGTTTAAGTGATGGTTAGTATTAAATTAATGATGATGGAAACCTTTTTGAGGGAGCATGGGAAGTTGTGGTTTAGCATTGGGACAATGGTGCCTGCAGCGGATAGTAATAGTGTAGTTTTGATGCATCATCATTTGTTTTGCATGAGTAAGTAGTACGTTTATCACTTTGTTTGAGTTGCATGGTAGTCTGCACCCAGTGTAAGAAGAAGCAGGATTGAGTAATCAGGAAAAAGAAATTGAACAGTAGTTATATAATAAGACATTGAGAATTTTTTAAATAGGGCATATGAAAAACCTATTGAATGAGCATAATCATAAATAAACATTCTGTAGTAGTTGCATAAATGTTGGCACATCTTAGTCAGTTGGCGAGATACCTGAAATATGTTCATAACAAAGTTTTTTGGATGATTTCATTGTACACTACATTACAAGTTGATTGATCATCATCATTATCCGCAGTAGGAGGTCGAATCAATATTTTTATACAGTTTGAACTTTTTGCTCTTGATAACGCAACATATAATTGACCATGGGAAAAAACTGGTTCACGTAAATAGATACCAACATAATCTAATATTTGTCCCTGTGCTTTATTTATAGTCATTGTGAAGCATAGATGTATAGGAAACTACGTTCTTTTAAAAGGAACGGGTATTTTTTCATCCTCTGATGATAGTAATGGTATTCTTGGAATAAATATGTGTGTATCTCTGAAGTCACCACTTGCAATTTTACAACTTATAACATGTGTTTTGAAATCGCAGCACACCAATCGTGTACCATTACATAGGCCTTCAAACGGATTTAAATTTCACAATATATAATAGGGCAGTTTTGCTTCAACATTAATCTGTACGGAGGTAAGCCAGGAAGATTTAGAGTGTGTAAGAAATCCTCAAATTGAGGTTGATCATTTGGTTCAACAATCTCATCAGTAGCGATGAATATTTTAGCAACTGTTGGAAATTGAGTTCCTTTTTTCCACTTTGGACAACAAGAAGTGTTTGTCTAAAATCACCTTCAAACACTATGACTTTTCCACCAAAGAGTATATTCGTTTCAGTTAGGTCTTTCATAATATTTTTTTTGACGTTGATACCCCACCCATACAATTAATTTTGCATCACGAATTAAAGAGGCGAGAGAGCTTTGCTTACTGATGTTACAGGAGAACTGTTCATCAATATTAATTGGAATTTTGAAACGTGAATGGACCGTTAGTCCTCCATGAAGTATTGATGCCATAACACCAGAAGTTGTTGTCGCCAAAGCTATGAAACCTTTAGATCTTACAGTGGCTAATAAAGCACGATACAAAAATGTTTTACCACTTCCTCTTGGATCATCAATGAAAAAAGCACATGATTTGTTAGTAAATACTCTTTGAAGGATAGTATCATATGCTATTTTTTGTTCGGTATTCAGTTTTTTATATAATAGTAGATCTTCTTCGATAACAATTATATTCCTTTCAAAATTAATATCTTTTGCTTCTGACTCTACTCTTGAACTGACAACATTT
The DNA here is from genome assembly GCA_036250505.1 of Solanum acaule. Lineage (NCBI taxonomy): Eukaryota > Viridiplantae > Streptophyta > Magnoliopsida > Solanales > Solanaceae > Solanum > Solanum acaule. Next base: position 33,964 of record JAJOOR010000586.1, on the reverse strand, counting down.
TCAGAAATCAATCTATACTTATTGATATCATGTCCCATGCTATGTAATATATCATTAATATGGTTCAAAACTGAATGCCTGGTTTTTTTAGATCCATATTTGGTAATTTATTGAAGTCTTCAGATGTTTACTCTTCAAATTGTTCCCATAGTTCTTTTGGATTATCAGGATTGCAATATACTAATATTGTAGCAAATAGATGTCGTAAGCTATAAGACATTTGATAACATATCGCCTCTGTCATACATTCGATCAAGTTGTTATTATGATGTAACAATTCTTTTTTTTCTGCAGATTCTCTAAATGTGTCGTAGTATTTTTCATCTATTTTTTGAAGATCTTGATATGACTCAGGGGCTATTACATTCATTAGTAGAAGTCTAAGATAATATCTCTCTCCTTTTGTTGGATGACATGTCACAAGACGATCAATAACATGACCTCGCTGCCTTCGTGTCCACATTTTGTATGATCTTGACCACACAAAATATTGCGGAAATTCTTTATATAATAATTGAGTTGTTTAGCATATTCGTTTGTTTTATTCATTAGGAAAAATTCTGTCAACATTGTTTTCTTAATCATGGGGTTATTCATGATTTTGTCTATGTTATCAGTTGTTTTGAAAGAAACAAATTGTTGGTTTTCAAGGTGCAGCTGAAGATGATAAACAAATGGACTCATCTCACTAATAGGGAAAGCAAATAAGCGCCATACAACTTCTGGTGCAGATACCCATCTAGCATATTGATATTCTTTTATTTCATCTATTTCAACATTTGTATCATCCTCCCGTATAGAAAAGGAGATTTTATCATATCCTTTACAAATATATTTATAGATATACTTGACAACCTTTATATCAGAACATACTTTGACATTGATATGACAATTAAATTTGCAAAGTAGGTAAGGGTTATAAGGTACTACCCATGAATTGTCAAGAAGTTGTTTTCTAACCTCAACACGCTTGCCTGTATTTCTTCTTCTATAGATTGCGTATGAATTTTTTCCTTTTGTTGTTTTGTCAGCAAAATTCTTTAGGTACTTGAATTTGCAAAATCCTTTTTTCTTCATACATGAATTTGTAGAATTTAAATAACCACAAGGCCCATGTATCATATGTTTTTCAACAAGTTTATGTAAGTAAGGATTTTCATTTATATCAGCAAGCTCAGCAGAAACAACTTGATCATATGATTCGGGAGTAATTAACTTGAAATCATCATTAAGAATTAGAAGAAAATGAGCATGTGGAATGCCTCGTTTTTTAAACTCAATAGTGTACATAAATGCAACAACTTTACCAAATATGTTTTTTTTAGTATTTCTGTTTTTAGCTCTTCAACTTTTGTTTTGAATACTCGGCAAATCAAATCAGGTCTATTTTGAGTTTCATCCGTTGGCAGTAAATATTCTTCTATTTCTGGCCAAGAAAGATTACAAGTCATAGTCAAAAATATATTAGGTTTTCCAAAATGTTAAACCAACGTAATAACATCCATATAATGCTGACGTATATCTCTAGGACCTCCTGTAAAGCTGACTGGAAGAAATGTTTGTTTTCCTACTTTTGAAGCATCTCTGTCACCATGTCTAAGAAAATCAATAAGCCCTTGTAATGGATCAGTTCGGAATAAATCTTGATTACATGAGACAAAATCTAGTCTTTGAGTTTCAATTTTTATGAATTCGTCAACTGAGTATTGTTGGAAAAGTCTTCCTGAATGTAATACTCCATTTATTTCATTATCTCTCATTTGAAATTTATAACAATAGTATTCACGACAGGAGATGTCATCTCTTTTTCGTTTTCCTTTTTGTAGTACTTTAGCTTCTATATCAAGCAGTCCATCAATAGAGCACATATTTGATAAACTTGGAAGTTGTTCATTTTCACATTGAGATCGATTTTTTTTCCTGCAAGTCTGTTCAACTCTTTTAATTCTGCATGCCAACCATTTTGACCATATGGAAATAACAATGGATACTGTAAAGGATCATAGCAGCCACAGTAATAATTGACTGATTGATTGGTGTTGCAACAAGGATAAATTTGAATATGTGGTGTAGAGCTACTATTGTTTGGTTGTTGGTCTAACCATAATGCCGCCACTTCTGAGACTGTCGGTAGGTTATAAACTTGTTGATTTAACCTAAAGTCACAGTTGAGTGCAATATACAAGTTTGGTACTTTCGGAACTTGCATTAGAGATTCTAGGATGATACAGTAAGGATTTATCTTTAATATATTCATTAATTTTTGAACAAGTGATTGATCAGCATTACTGGAAGAAGCCATACGATTCAACATTTCAGTATCATCATCATAGATATATAATTGTAGATTTCTTGGTTGTTGATTTGAAGGTAATAAATCATCAATAAAATAATACATTTGTCCTTGAACTCTAAATGTGTAGATACCATGGTATCTTTTTGACAACTCTTTGTCATATTTTACTCCAAGAGAAGTAAATGCAAACATGTTATTGTACATTCTAATGTAGGTGCGGAAATGTTTGCATTCATCAGTGTCTCCTAACAAGAGATTTAGTAGTTCTGTAGGCATTTCATCTGATGCCAATTTAACTGTGCCATTACTGCAGCAAAATTCTGCTGATTCATATTGAAATCTTTTTGCCGCACAGTATTCACAAGAACGTATTTTCTTTAAAATACTTGGATTGTTGGGGAGATGTTTAATATTGCAACAATATATACTTCTTAACATATTACATGTGTAAATTAATTGCAATGGAGTGGGATATAAGCTAGAAGAAGAGCTAAGCTTGAGGAACATCTAAGCAATCAGGATAACTATAAGTTTTTAGAAAGACGAACCGTTGTTTTTGTCAGTCATTGCCTTTGGAGCATATTGTTGATGGACAAGTGATGCAGAACCTAAAGTTAAGATGATTTGAATGAAAATAGGATAAGATTTTTGTTAAATCCTGACTTTTGTGTAAATGGGAAAAGAGAATAGACAAACCTTTGGTAGTGACAGTGATTGCCATTGGGCTGTGTTGTTTAACGGGTGCAGCCGACGTTGAGCCTATTGTAGAAACAATGATTAACATTAATTTTTTTTCTTCAGAAAAGTGAATATCAACAACATGTTAATGTGACGTACCTACTTCAAAGATGGATAGGCAACCAGTCATATCTTTTCCTTTTCCCGATACAACTGTAGAAGTATCAATGCGAGAGGTATTGCCTAGAGCATGAACAACGGTGTAATAACCATCAGTAAATCACAACTACACTTAGTCAGAGATGAAGCATCATACAATTATGCAGTATATTCAGCAAACATGTTTCAAGGTGAGGCGATATGTCTCTAATAGTAACACTTTTCTATTCAGTGAATTGGAGCTGAGCATTAGGTAGTGGAGAAAGAGAACCATCGAGGAGATTTTTGCTGCTCAATTGTTGATATATTGCCCGTCGTTGTAGAAGAAGTGCTTCTTTTTTATCCGATGAGAGTTGTTTGTATACACTGCATCGCCTATTATTAATAATGCAGGCTCTATCTGTTGAATATTGGCGTGCCTTTTCTTGTGAGGATGACGCTAGAGAGATGTCTTTTTTATCCATCGACACACCTATAACAGGAAACATATGTAATTAGGCCAATAAATTCGGATTGTAAAATAAGAAGAATATTGTATTCGATAATCAGAGAATATTGTGCAAGAATTTTCAAACCACCACAAGTAAAGAAACTTGTGAAAGCAATATCACGACAGAATAGTAGATTAACAATTTTCATTCAGTTGTGTTAAACATTATATCTGCACATTTTAATAGGAAAATTATTCTTAGCCATTTGTTTCAATGTAAATACTAAGAAAGAGTCTCGTATCGACCAAGTATTTACTTAGAATAGATCTGTTTTGATAGATCCGTTTTGGCTTTCCTATTCCATAGATCTTCCCTGAAGAACGGAATGGATTGTTCTGACCCACAATTTGTCTCTTCAACCTTTGAGTAGACCATAGGCGTTAAATACGTTAATTTGACCTAGCACATATGTTGGAAAGCTCAAAACCAAAATATAGTTCTTAGTTGAGAGAGCATATTCTATATCGACATTTAGTTTTATGTAGAATGATGTAGAGTGAGAAGTCACACTCATGGGCTTTGTTAGCTGTGGAGATGTTGGGTACATCTCAATTTTCATGCAGGTTTTCTAGGTTTGGAGAAGAATTAATTTCTTTTGAATGGCCTAAAACTGATCAACCTTGAGAGACTCACCTTTGGATATAATAGGGAGATATATTTATCACTTTTTTCTACTGTGTCTTGTTTACTTCAATAACCTTTTGAATTAATAATGCTGGAGTTGCTAATGTTCTTTTGTTTGATGTCAAACAGAGACAACAAATGATAAGATACTCTTATTTAACTATGGAGATTTCAGAGCAGAGATCAAATTTGTGCTGCAACAATTGCTTGAGTCTTTGGTGCTTTCTACCTTCTCTGTTTTGGAAATGGAGAATTTACTGGCAGCATAATGTTTATATTATATTCATCACTCACATGCTGAAGATATAATCTATTAATTGACTTCCTATTTATGTTAATCAGAGAGAACCACGACATAGAGGCCGATTACTGAAGATATAAAATTCAATTTCTTGATGATTTCGCATACGTAAAATGTAAGAGCTGAAGTTTAGGAGTTCGTTTAGAATCCACGACCAACACTACAGATCCAAAATTGCAAGTAAACTAACAGTTGAAGCAAAAAGTTGTATGTGTATAATCAGTTTAAACTCAGAACAATTCTTTCCTTCCAAAATCCCCAGAAGAAACAAAATTGCATCAAATACTATGGAAATAAAATTCGAAGTTACCACTAATGAAATTCGCCGGAAAGAGAACTCACAAAATATAGATAGGTCAGATAGATCGGTGGAAATAGAAAGCTCGAACAAAATCTTCAGTAATCTCGTCCAAAAACAATGATGGGAAAGAGGAAATCCCAAATTGAAAGAAGAAAATCAGAAATTTACAAAGGAGAAATAGTTGTTGAAGTTGTAATGGTTCTTAATGCCGCGAAACCCTCTAAATTCGGATAAGGATAAGCACCGCTTGGAGAACCAGAAAAAGGAAAAGACAAATCTAACCTTCAAACAAGCAGACATGACGACGAAGAGCTGTCTGCTCTTAGACTCTTCTATATATGTAGAATATATAATGGCATAACATATGTTATTGTGATTTTTAAATATTTTAAGTTGTTAATTATTGTAATTTATAGTATATTTACGTAATTTTTAAATAATATATATTACTTCTCTACTTGATTTATATATAAGTAGTAGATATGTTATTTCCTTTAACCTAATTTATGCAACATTGATATAATTTTTAAGAGTAATTATTATAATTTATAATAATATTTTTTATGTGATCATCCAATAAAAATATAATTTCCTTTTTCAAGAAAATTCTTAGAGTACCACGTGTTAGTGAAAGGAAAAACAAAGTTAAAAAGGAGGTGATGGCAAAAGCTATTTGAGAAATGATGGGTAATTTAGTCATAACATTCAACAAAAGTATACTGCAGTGCCAACAATAAAATTTCTGCTGACCAATAATGTCATTCCATGGTAATTAAAATTACCAAGTTACCCTCCAACCTGCCAGGCAGGCAGTCGACCATGACCTGCCTGGTTATTGTCACTTATATATAATAAATAGGGGGAATAAATGGGCCCACATGAATGGAAAATTAAAGAAATTTTCGGCTGAAGCAAAGTAAAAAACAAAATATAGACGGGCTTTTATGTCAATTAATTGGAAATACTCCGTAAAGCAGCGATGTACAACCGTAGTTAAGCATAATACTAATGAAAATATCCATATTACCCCTGGCCTTTTAATGCTAGGCAGGTATGTCGACCGTGAGGTGTGTGATTATTGTGGCTTATATATTAGTAGTACATTTATAAGTGCTCATGCTAGCACGGGCTCAATATCTGTGTTTTTTTACTTTATGTGACATAGATAAAATTTAGAGAGTCAATTAAATTTTGATATGATTTTTAAATATTTAAAGTTGTTAATTGTTGTAATTTTTACGTAATTTTTAAATAATATATGTTACTTTCCTTGTCCCAATATATATGTAGCACAAATAGAATTTAAGAGTCAATATGTTGTTAATTATTGAGATTTACAATACTTTTTATAGTTTTCAAATTAAATAATACATGTTACTTCTTTTGTCCCATTTTATGCGACATGGATATATTAATTTTAGCTGTCAATTATCATGATTTATAGTATTTTTTATGGCATTTTTAGATATACAAAAAATTAAAAAATAAGACAAACAAATTAAAATAGAGAAAAAAATAGGCAATTATATATGTAAGTGTGGAACCACACAGGTGAAGCAGGCATGTTGACCGCTACCTGTGTGGTTATCCACACTTATAAATAGTTAGTTGTCAATTATCATGATTTATAGTATTTTTTATGCAATTTTTAAATATATAAAAATAAATAAAAAATAAGACAAATATATTAAAACGAAGAAAAAAATAGGCAATTGACACACAGCTGAGGGTCAACATGTTTGCTTCAACTGTGTGCTTATTTCCATATTCAGCTGCTTGGCTTACTGGTTTAGGCTTGACATTTAAAGTCCAAGATTTGGGGTTCAAACCTTGGCAACATCATTTTTTATTTCTGTTTTAATTTCAGTGACAAGGGTATTTTTGGTATTTACTAGCTTTTGCTCCTTAAAACTTTTGTATGCCAGTGCTTTATAATTGTACCTTTTCTTCTTTAGATAAAAAAAACCAGCCAACATCTCCAAATGACACATATATCCATCAAAAAGTTATACTCTTTAATTAATTTAAGTTGTTAATTATTATAATTTTTACGTAATTTTTAAATAATATATATTACATTCCTTGTCCCAATATATGTAGCACAAATAGAATTTCAAGAGTCAATATGTTGTTAATTATTGAGATTTACAATATTTCTTACGTAGTTTTCAAATTAAATAATATATGGTACTTCTCTTGTCCCATTTTATGTGACACAAATATATTAATTTTAGTTGTCAATTATCATGATTTATAGTATTTTTTATGCAATTTTTAAATATATAAAAAAAATTTAAAATAAGACAAACAAATTAAAACGGAGAAAAAAGTAGGCAAATATATATATGTAAGTGTGGAATCACACAGGTGAAGCAGGTAGACCGCCACATGTGTGGTTATCCACACTTATATATAAGCAGTAGATTTTTTTGTCTCACTTTATGTGACATGGATAAAATTTAGAAAGTCAATTAAATTTTGATATGATTTATAAATATTTTAGGTTGTTAATTATTGTAATTTTTACGTAATTTTTGAATAATATATGTTACCTTCCTTGTCCCAATATATATAGCACAAATAGAATTTCAAGAGTCTATATGTTGTTAATTATTGAGATTTACAATACTTTTTACATTAAATAATACATGTTACTTCTTTTGTCCCATTTTATGTGACACGGATATATTAATTTTAGTTGTCAATTATCATGATTTATAGTATTTTTTATGCGATTTTTAAATATATTAAAAATTTAAAAAATAAGACAAATAAATTAAAACGGAGGAAAAAATAGACAAATATATATGTAAGTGTGGAACCACACAGGTGAAGCAGACATGTTGACCTCCACCTGTGTGGTTATCCACACTTATAAATAAGTAGTAGAACCACATAGGTGAAGCAGGCATGTTGACCGCCACCCGTGTGGTTATCCACACTTATAAATAAGTAGTAGATAGTAGATATATAATGCACTCTCTTTAAAATATAAGGGGTTGTTTGGTACAAAGATCAATAATGCATGGATTAGTAATGTAGGGATTATTTTTATCAAGTGTTTGGTTTATTGTTTCTTACCTAGTTTTGTGTGTGGTTTAAAACTTTACAAAAAAAGTTCTTTCAAATTATACCCTTGAGTTATTATGGGATTTTTTATTTCATGTAATTGAGTCAAGGTAGATAATTGATGGATAATATTATTTTTTTTATAGCATTTTAACTAGCTAGGAGAATAAATTTTTTATTGTCATGTTCACTATTTTCTCACTTAAATTATTTGAGAGTAAATAATTGTCATCTTAATAAGAGAATTTATTGAACTTTGTTTTGTATCAATAAATTAAAAAAAACTCTTTATCATAAAATAAAATTTAAAAATAAATAAATATAGCAAAATAAATTAAACTATTTTTATACTCGAGATGTTTTATATATATATATATGATCTTGCTTTAGACTACTTGTGTAATGTTTAATGGACTTCCGTTAAGAGGCAATAATTGACTTATGAATTGTTCTTAAATTCATACCTCAACATTAGCATATTAGTCAGATTATAATATTTTATATTAATAATAAATAGATTAAATAACTCATATTTTAGAAACAAAAAATTATATCTAAATAATAAAATTTGTAAGTTAATTTATTTAAATAAATTTATTAGTATAAATATAAAACATAAAATCAAGAAAATAAACAAAATGATTAAAAGGATTTGAGGGGGTATTTTTGTCTTTACCTAGATTAGTCCCATGGTATAACTAATCGATGGATTGATTATACATAGACCCAAAATTCCTATCAAACATAGTACTAAATAATACCACACATAATATTTGGACTATTTCTTCTAATACTTCCTACCAAACGACCCCTAAGTATTTCCAATCTTTCAGTCCCCTATACATAAATTCCTTTAAAAAGTTTTTAATTTCTATATATGTGTTTGTAGCTTCTTGGTCAAGCTCTAGGAAACTAAATGACTATTTAATTTAATTATTAATCAATTGAATTAGTTTGATTTTAATTTTAACCTACTCATGAACGTTGTGGTCTTGTTAAGAAGTATTCGTACACCACTGAATACATTAATAACAAAATTAATCAATGACGCCACCTCATGAATGGGGCGTATCTAAAGCGAATTTGTATTAAATGTACGGATTTGGAATGGTAGATGGTAAATCAAAAATAAAATACTACTGTATTAGTAATTAATTAGCTAAAATAAAATCGTAGAAGCAGGAAACAAACGCCGTCGCGGGATTTGAGTGTAGACATGAGTTAACAACAATTACAGAAGAATTTAACTCATTTTCCTCCTCGAATTCCTCCATTTTCTACAGTCAATTCGAAAAGCTTGAGGGAACAGAAATGGTGTCGTACGTGAGCTTGTTGCTGTACGGAGTGGGAGGAATAGTGGTGGCCGGGATGGCAATACTGGTCGCCTTCCAAGAAAAACTTGTATATGTTCCCGTCTTACCTGGACTCACTAAGGCATATCCATTTACTCCCGCTCGACTTCGACTCCTTTACGAAGATGTTTGGCTCAGATCTTCAGACGGTGTTCGTCTTCATGCTTGGTTCATCAAACTCTTCCCTGGCTGCAGAGGTCTCTCTTAAACTGCGTTTTCTTATGTTTAATGAGGATTTATCTACTCTAATTACACGAGATGGGGGTAATTTGTGTTCGATTTGTGATTTTCAACTAAATTAACCCATATTTTTTGAAGTTACTAGTGAACTTCCGGATGATTTTGACCTAATTTCAGTTGTACAACGTTTTTAGTTTATGTTTTACCTGAATTGTGCGAGAGAATTGGTGATTATGGATTAATGTTTATAGAAATGAGAGTTACTTTTTGAACGAAATAAGATTGGTGGATGTGGTTTTCTGATTTGCTCCTCAATTTTACTTGATAAATGATTCTTTGAGTATTTTGTTTGTGCAAATGAGCTATGATCTTCATATAAAATGATTAATTCCTGGATCCCAAGAGTTCAGAATTAGTAGGTACTTATGACTGCCAATAGTTTTGACAAAATGTAGTGGGGGCAAACTGTTAGAATGCTGCTACAGATGCACATCAACATCTATCAGCGGAGATTAAAAATCCTGATTGTAAATTAGTGTGTATGATAGTGGTTATTAAGTTGCCAAGGCAAGAAGTATGGATGTGGTGGCAGGGTTGCTAGTTAACCATCTATCATAGCAAAAATAGAGCCTAAATACAATATTGACATTCACCTTTGAACTCCAAGTCGGTAGCTCATTTAAAGTTTTAAACTAATATATCTTCAGTACACTTAGCAACCTAACCACCTAGCTGGAGCATGCACAGCTATGATGTTTCCACATTGTTTTCTTCTGATATAGGAAGTGATGCTTACAAGGATTTTAAACTAATTTGGATGTGTTGTCCACATATGATTAGTTTTTGTTTGCTGTTTAGTGTAATTTATGCTGAGATACTATTTTGGTTCTGCAGGTCCAACTATCATCTTTTTTCAAGAGAATGCAGGAAGTATCCTTTTGTTATAATGTCTTCTTGAATGATTTGCAGACCTTGTTTCCATATTCCTTTTCTTAATCTTCTTCTTGCACTCATGTTGTAAAAGTCAACCTTATCTCGTTTGGTTATCCTGGTTATCCTTTACTAGTTAATTGCAGATATTGCACACCGTCTTGAAATGGTTCGCATAATGTTACAACGTCTGCAATGCAATGTTTTTATGCTTTCCTATCGAGGGTATAAATCATTTCCCCATATTTGTCAGTTTCATGTCTGAGCTTTGTCTTTGATTAAACTAGTGTCTTTTTCTTTTTCTAATAATTTTGTTGTAACAAAGTTACGGAGCCAGTGATGGATACCCTTCTCAGCATGGGATCACAAAGGATGCTCAGGTTTTGTTAGCTTTCCCAATTTCATAGCTTTTGACCTAAACCTTATTTATGAAATTATATAATTGTGCTTGTCTTTTTCAATAGGCTGCACTGGATCATTTAGTTCAGAGGACCGATATTGACACATCAAGAATAGTAGTCTTTGGAAGGTCACTTGGAGGAGCTGTTGGTACTGTTCTTACCAAAAATAATCCTGACAAGGTAATGTAGCAATTCATTTTTATTTAGTCATGCTGTTAGGTTTAATAATGTTATAAAGCCTGATTATCTCTAATTTGTTTAGTTTCCTTTTTATTCCTTAAATTTAAGTTCAACATGGGCTCCATCATGGAAAGAGAATTCATAGTACTTTGTTAAGTTTCTTTCAAACTTATATGCTCTATGGGTACTCTTGGCTCCACCTGATTGAAGTAAATAACTTTAGAGGCACTCTTTTAACTTTACTTTATCAAAAAAAAAAAAACTTTAGAGGCACTCTTTGGAGGTTGGTAGGAATACAAGCTTTCAAGCAAAAACTAAACTAATCTGAGTTCATCACCAGCATGAGAGGGGCAACTTATAAATATGACGAAGAAAAAAAGAACACTATTTTTTTTTCTAGAATAAAAATAAAGCTACGTTTCTTTCCCTTTAGAGTAAAGAGAAATCTCTTCTGCACCTAAACTATTGACTGTAAGATAAGATATTAGCTTGTAATATAGTATTATTATTTGTAATACATGTAAAATTACAGGCTACTCCTCGTATATGTGGGATGTCTGATTTAATTCTTTTTTTTTTTCACTTCTTCAATGGATGAGCTTAGGAGAATATTTGCTCCCATATTTCTCAAATAAAATAGAAGTCCATATAAACTTATGATGTTAGTCTCTTGGGTGTATAACCTCTACGATTTATCTCTTGACCGTGATGTTCTTTAAGTACATTATCCTCTTTTGCGCTATTTGTTCATTATGTAGCTAAAAACTTTTGATGTTCTTCTAGTATTGAGACCCCATCAGAACCTGAGTTTGCTTAATCTTACTCCATTTCTACATACTTTAATCTTCATCCAATATTACATCCAGTTCATGCATAGGAGAAGAGTTTCGCATCTGAAAGAATGTAATAGTAGTTTACTGTTCAACTGAATCTTTATTGGTATTACAGAAAACATTAACTCCACATGCCAAGTGAAAAAATCTCCCTTAATGCAGTTCCATGGTTTGATGTGAGTGACCCAACTATCTAGATTTTGGTAATTCTATTAGTATTCTTCAGTTGATCCCGCGTTTCTTAGATGATCCACAAATTGATATGCATTGATTATGGTTTTCTTGTTTGATATTCAAGTTCCTTGTTTATGAATTTCCTGTTTGATGTGTGAGGTGATCAGTTTATTTTTGAGGTTTTCCCACTGCCGATTACATATAGTTGATTAAGCACGTTCTGGGTCAAGCTGCATAGAATAGAGTCTGTCTATTTTGTTTAGGGGAATCTATATGGACCTCTTTTTTGTTTCTTTCTGTTCTGTGTCTATCTTTCTGGGTTTTATTCCAAACTTTTCTGTTCCAAGGTGTTTAAATAGCTGAAAGTGCTTATAACTTGTACATGTGTTTTGACATTCAAATCCTAGTTTTCTTTCACTATCGTAGGTTGCTGGGCTCATTTTGGAGAATACTTTCACGTCTATCCTGGATATGGTTTTTTGACATTCAAATCCTAGTTTTCTTTTACTATTGTAGGTTGCTGGGCTCATTTTGGAGAATACTTTCACCTCTATCCTGGATATGGCAGGAGTTCTCTTGCCATTCTTGAAGTGGGTCATTGGTGGCAGTGGCTCAAAGGGTTTCAAACTTCTTAACTTTGTTGTTAGATCTCCATGGAATACCATTGATGTCATTGGTGAGGTGAGGATGCATCTTTATAACTCTCTCTCTCCCATTTGAATTGACTTGAGTTGACTTTTTCTTCAGAGTAATCTTCATTTTTTGTTTTATTGAGTCTACTAAAGGTAGAGAAAGTTGTGAAGATGTGACTCAAGTTTGTAAAGTTTAAGTTAAGTTCTTGGAGGGATAAAAATTACGTTTCTAGCAAATAGTTCATAATTTTTAGGATGGACTAAAACAGAACTGGGTAATTAAATTGGATCGAGGTAATATATTTCATGGTTTAGCTAATAGCGAAGTGTTCTAAAGTAGTAACGTGGATAAGTCATTTCAGATCCTTTTTTCTTAGTAGGCATTTGGCCATAGAAACCAAATATTTTCCACTTTATTTGGAATTTTTGAAGTTGAAGTTGAAGATGGATTTGTGTATGGTTATAGTTTTTGCAAAGAATATTTGGTTGCTAATTCTCAAAAAAGAATATTTGGCTTCTTGAATGTACTTTTCCTAAGAGCATGAAATATGATTTGTACCCCTCAATTTTTAAAAACTAGCAAAACCATCAAACTTAATTAATTTACATGAATCATACAATCAAATCTGCTCTATAAGAGTAATATCTCATAATGGATAGTCACATAATATCATAAATAGGATACCACATTTTTAAAAAGTGAATCTTTATAGGAAAAAAAAGAAACACAGAAATAGTCAGCTGGCTCCATTGATTTTGTTATCTACATTAACATCGGACCAAACAGACATAAAAGCACCAACAAAGTAATGGAACAGAAAACTCTCCAAGAAAATGACAACCGGTTCATACATAAAGCAGCCTAATTATCTACATACCTGTTTTACCATTTCAAAGGAACACAAAGAAAAATCAAAATCCAAGAGAAGTATATGAATCAAAACAAGGAAAAAACAAGATTTCATAAGTAAAAGCACATATAATCAATGATTTAACCTCCCATGTAAGCGCCCATTTCAAAAAAATGCATAAAAGTGTGATACTTAATTTAGGCATGTTGCCAAGCAATTTCTTAAGTTCTGCACTTCTTATAATTTCTTGGAAAGTGATCACTTGGCTTGCTTAATAAAAACAAACTTTTTATAAAGTTCTGCACTTTTTAAAATTCCCTGGCTAGTGGCTAATTTAAACGGGTCATTTTTTATAAAAACAAAACATTTAGGGCAATTTTTTTAAAAAAAAGAGAAATAAATGCAATTGTAAAAAGTGAGATGGAAATAAGTGAAAACAAGTTTTGAGGTGTTTTCCAAATTTCAACTATAGCTTCAAGTTGTATTTGGAATTTTCATGGTTAAATGCTGATTTTCAGATGAAGTTTAAAAAAAATTCTGGGAAAAAAGTGAATAACTCTGACGTATTCATTTACTATGAAATGCACTTGAATTGCATCTCAGTCGTATATTTGTAATTTCATAGATAAGATGCGAATGATGTGATATTGAGAGATCTAGTTACTGTTCTTGCACATTTTGATAACAGCAGGGTTTCTTATCGACCATGAATCTGTATATTATTATAGTGGCCTGAACCATCTTAGATTTTATTTAAACTTTGTGAAATTACTGTGTCTGCTTGCCTTTTATTTATTTATTTATTTATTGTTGAGTTGCTAGAAGCTGGTCGAAATTATGTTTTATTCCCCCCTTTTTCAGAAGGAAGCTGGTTGAAATTATGTTTCTGGCTTTTGTTGTCCTTGTTATGTTCAAGTTAGCTCAGACGTCTGGCTTATATTATCTGATTGTTTTGAGTGCAGATCAGGCAACCAATCCTCTTCCTATCTGGATTACAAGATGAGATGGTTCCACCATTCCACATGCAGATGTTGTATGCAAAGGCAGCTGCACGCAACAGGCAATGCTTATTTGTGGAATTTCCTAGTGGGATGCACATGGATACCTGGTTGGCAGGTGGTGATCATTATTGGAGGACAATTCAGAAATATTTGGAAGAAACTGTCCCAGAGAAGAAGGATGATGAATCAAAGAAGGATTCGGAACTGTCCTCTAAGCAAAATGGTTAGTTGCAGATATCAACTTCACCTGCTATTGTTCTGCTATCTTTTCTCTGTTATATGGTTTTGGGCATCTTAATTATCGTCTTTAAGAAAATATTTGTGAAGACACAGATGATAAATCTTCTTGGAAGGATATTGGTAAGTTAGGGTTCTAGAGGCTGCAAGCCTCCTATATACCTGGACAGTCAGCCCCTTTCAAAGTGTCCTGAAAAAAAATTGCTCTGTCGAAGACTGGGTCAAGTATGACTGATCCCTCTAGATATCTGAAAGGGCAGTCATGCCCTATTTTATCAGCCTAAGGAATAGACCATTTTGTATGTCTAAAATCTATTTTCAAAATTAACTCATAAAAGAGTATTTGGAAAAGACATTTGAGAGTATGATATCCAACAGGTATCTAATAATTCATAGAACGGTAAATGCTATTAATTCTTTTGATTTAGCTCCTGTTATAGCTCCTTTCTGAAACTACAAGATTGTTAAAGTATTACCTTTCCAAAATAGAAATGCCTACTACCTCATATATCCATTTATCTTCACCTTGTGGATCATTGTTTCTCACTGTGTTGAAGTTTGAAAGCTGAAGAACTTCAATTCTTTTCTAGGCTAATTGTGGCTGTTTGGTTTGTGATATCATTTGCAGTATCTTCAGATTTTGTTGCAAGCTGAAATGTTGAGTTTCAGGCAGTTCAGATGTAACTTTGGATTCGAGGATTCAAATACGTTTCTTTTGATGTTGCAGTGATGAAGAGCAGTTTGTGATATCAAAGGATTGGAAGTGCATCCTTTCAAATATGTATTCTTCTGAGGATATTTTTTGGTGTCCTATTTTCAGAAGGGAAAAAGATGTGAAGGATCTTCATTTATACTGCGTCTCACTAACAATACTAGGGTGTCGAAATATAGGTCCAGCTGAGTCGTGTTGTATGAATAAGGATTCAAACGTTTTGATTGTATGCCAAACGTAAAATGGCAACTCTCTACCAGAGAGTGATGACAGGCGGAAGACATTCTTTCGTGTGAATGGCTTGCTCTTTATTTTGGTGTGATGCTTTTTCTTCAAAGGGAGTTATAATTTGTGAACTTTCAATCTATGTATTCAAACTTCACCTGCTACTGCTAGTGTGGATCTTACTTATACATCAGATTATCAGCTTAAAGCTTGTAAGGTTCTTCTGAAGGACTTGTTCGTATTCAAATTTCAACTATAACTTGCATAATATACCATTTGGGGAAAACATCACGGCTTGTAATTTAATGCATACGTACTAAAGTTTATTAGTCTCATTTGCAAATATGTTTAGGCTTCTGCTTTGCTATAGATTTTGAAGCTTTGAAAATTTGAATTTTGGAATATACATTTTACTTGAAAATAATTTGAAATTTTATGAGTGAAAGTAATAGTTTTTGGGAACATGAAAATATTTGAAGATCATATAATAATACTTAATTATTGAATTCCTCATCTCACCTCCATCGAATGATTCTACCTTGTTTGGATTGTTGTTACCTATTGTATTATTAGTTTAAGTACAATGTTTGTTTTGATTGTTACTTAAATTTGATTATATTGTATCTTTTAGATTCATTGTTACTTTAAAAGTTTCGTTTCAATTGAGTGTAATCGCATTGTTATCTTAATATTTCTTCAATTTTTATCATCTTTCTTATTAGTATTTAATTTTCACCCTACCTAAAAAGTAGCACTCGCTTGTATCCTATTTTTCTTGTAGTGTTATTACTCAAATTATACTCTACTTTTTCTTGTAGATTTATCACTCAAATTCTTAATATGTAACATTATATAACGACGGAGAACGATACGATTTATCGAAACAATAAACAATAGTTAACAGTGTGATTGAGTAGGCAAATATAGAACCCATTGCTGAAATTAGCATTTCTGTTTTGCTAGTATCATCATCTTAATTCTTATCCAACACGTACCTCAATTCCTATTTTATTTTTAAAGTAACATTTGAAACTTGACGTCCACCAATGAAGTTATTCCACGTCAGACAAATTGTTCATTCGAATTGGTCTCTGTTTTCATTTCCAGTTCCGTCCGAAATGATCCAGTATTATTACGATAATACCCTTGTACATTATATTCCTTTCGTGCTCAAAAAGTTGTTCAAATTGAAACACGGGAAGGAAGAAAAAATATTAAATAAAAATCTTGTGTAGAGTGATCCATTGTGAAGATGGAAGGAGATGCACAGTACAATCCTCGCACCGTAGAAGAAGTTTTTAAGGATTTTACTGGCCGTCGAGCCGGCATGATCAAAGCCCTCACCACTGGTATTTCAATTCTCTCTATCGACAATTTCCTGTTTTGCTGCTTTATATGCTCTTTTTTTTTCTTTCTGGTTTTTGGGCTACATTTCATCATTTTTGTCTTTCTTTTGCAGATGTGGAGGGTTTTTATCAGCAGTGTGACCCTGGTTAGTTAGGGATCTTTACCTTCTTTTTTCATATACATTTCCGCGTTTGCCTGTATGTTTCTTCTCGAGTGTTTCGCTTATTCTTACCGGATTTGGTTGGTTTTGAGTTTTCATGTAATTTGCTTGCTCTTTTTCAGTACTTACCCAAGTGATTAGCAAATTTCTACTGTTTCTGATGGCGACCCAAATGGAACCTTTTTTATTTGACATAATAACGCATTAATTTTCAATCAATTGTCGGGTTTTGGGTCAAAGGACAGAAGAATGCAGCGCCTGGTTTTTCTTTTCTTTTCAATTATATTATATTCAAGCAATTTACTAAAAACGAAACTACTGGATAATCTTTTTTTTTGCGGTGTTGTCCTATGTCCTGTTTATATAGACATGGTTTTCTTTTTGTTGCGCGACTTTTAACTGAAATTTTGTTTTTACTGGTAAATATCTCTTCCAATTCAAGATTTTAGAGTTGTTTAATAGGGTGTTGGTGTTCTGCTTGCGTCTAGAGCTGTTCATAATGCTTCAAGAACACTCCTTTGTCTGTAATGTACTGTACCGTGTGCGCAATGTGATTCATTGTGAGAGGAAAAAACTTTAAATGAAGATTTTTCAGACATATGAGTTGTGGGAGAAATCTCTTATTTAGATTGTTGGTTAAGCTTTCTGCCCAAATTGAAATTGCCATGTACTGGTTGGGTGGACTTGACCTGGAGATGAGTGAATAGTAACCGTGGTCTTATGTGCTTACTGGATGTCGTCCCTCACAATATGATTCTAGCAATCAATCCCTAGATGTTTTAAGTTTTCATAGCTTGGAAGTTATTGGTCTAACTTCATATAGGGGCTTCATTTTTTCGCTTTGATTGAGCAGGTATTGCGAATGTAGGATCATTTTCTGTCTGGTCCTTTTTTGCTTACTGACCAGCTTTGTTATTGACTTAAGTCTCAAAATATTAATTTAATGTAGTCTAGTTCATCATTTCGTGAATTATCATCCAACTTGATAAATTTTGTGACAAAAGATTGAAGCTTGTGCCTGATTTTGTGCTTAAAATACTTTTTGGATAATAAAGATTTTGGTGGCGCCAATGTTTTATCCTGACTTCGCTTTGCTAAGATGTTGTTTCTTATTGAACAAGTGTTTTTCTGATTGTGATTAGTCTTTGTTTACTCTTTCTTTATATTTGGAAACCTTGCAGAAAAGGAAAATCTCTGCCTCTATGGATATCCAAGCAAGCAGTGGGAAGTCAATTTGCCAGCTGAGGAGGTGCCTCCAGAGCTTCCAGAGCCAGCATTAGGTATAAACTTTGCTAGAGATGGGATGCAAGAAAAGGAATGGTTAGCTCTGGTTGCTGTACATAGTGATTCATGGCTACTCTCTGTTTCCTTCTATTTTGGTGCCAGATTCGGTTTTGATAGAGCTGACAGGTAAACTCGATTCTACAACAATATAAGAAAATAGTTTCTTGGTTATTTGTACTTTCTTCTAGTTTTCTATTTTAATAGGTCACCTTCCAAGTGATTTATTTGTGTATATTTTTTTTCCCTTTTTAATCATATCAGAATTGTATCTTTTGTTCAAATATCTTGCTTTGAATCATAAATAGTTGTGAACAGCCTACAAGCCTTTGCTGTGTCACTTTCTAAAGCATTCTGGAGGTATGCTTATAATTACACCTTGTCAGATGTCAAAGCTTGGAGGAGAATTGTTCCAGCAGGCATCTGTGTGATTTCTTTGATGGAGAAAAATAATTATTTCCTTCGTTTAGAGTCCACTGAGTATGGAAAGTTTCTTCACTTTACTGAATCCTTTTGATCTCTTTAATCTAGGAAACGCCTTTTCAACCTGATGAATGATCTGCCAACAATACATGAAGTTGTTACTGGAGTGGCTAAGAAGAAAGTAAAGGATAAATCAACAGTTTCAAATCACAGCAGCAACAAGTCAAAATCAAATTCTAAAGCGGTACTGTTGAAAACCTCTCTAGTCCCCCTTCCTTCTCTCTTCTCTCAAATAGATGTTTTTACTTGGATAACAGTAGCTGTGCAGTAGTCTTTAAAGGATTCCCTTCGGACAGTATTTAGCTGAAAACCTTCAGCTTTAGGACATTGCCACTGAATACTTTCCTCGAAACTTATGTTTGTGAACCTAAGATATGGTCAATGAATCACTAAATGGATCCTCTCTGATTTGAGCCATGGTTCAGATTTCAATCATCCACACCCATTTTGAATTATAAATGTGTATGATGACTCTCGACAGCTGTAAATGGCATATATAGTGATGTTTTGCTATTGTCATAGCAGTTTAATAACATTGAGAGGTAGGAATCAGGAAAGTGAAGCATTTGTATAATGTTCTCCTACAGGGGAAAAGTAATCTTTCTGTCCTGTTATAGTATAGGAGTTCAAACGGGCCTCCTAAGTTGATATATTGTTGATTTGTCATTTTCTTGTATGATTGCTTACCTTGGTGTTCGATGTAGAAACAGAACAAGCTTGCATCTATACATTTCTGGGCAGGTCAGGTAGTGGTTGCCCCACTTCTAGTTTGAGGAAGGCTTATTAGTCAGTTCAAAGTGATTTGAACTAAAGTAATTACAGTTGTGTTGTATGCTTAAGTTTGATAGAAGAGGCTTTTTAGATGCCTAGGGACTAGGGTGAAGTCAATGCTGGAGTTTTTCCAAAGAGGTATAGTGTAAGGTAAACTATGAGACTCCCATGAAGCCTTAGTGTTGTGTTATTATTATTATTCTTTAATTTCTCCTATGTAACTTCATTCAATGTTTTATGTCTACCTTAACTCCTGCAGCTGCTTTATAATTGACCTTTTTGCATAAATCGATTCTCTATCTAAAATTATTTGCGATTTTGGTGCTGCTGTTGTGCAACATTTTACACTTGATTTTTCTTTGCACTATGTTTGTACATTTTGGGTTGTCTTAAGTGAATTGTATCGAACTGCTTTGAAAAATAAACCTTTTCTTCTCAAAATAAATAAATAAAATGAACGTGCCTTCTTGCAGTTGCTTGTGCTAAGTTTACTGTCTTCTGAAGTATCCTCTTTTAAACTTGTCACTGGGTATGTTGTTGTATCATCATCTAGACTAGATGTTACTGTGTCTACCTCATTGTCATTGTGGCTATTTCAATGCACTAGGCCATGTTCCTCTAACTAAATTCAGTATCATGCCTCATGTACCCTGTATCATTATGCCTCTAATGTGTTGACATCTTAGTTATAGATCCATGCTTCATTGCTTTTTTCTATGCATGGCACAACAGATATCCACATTGTTTTATTTTAAATCTCAGGGTAAATACTCAAAGCCTCAAGTAAAAGATGAGGATGATGGATTCGATGAGGAAGAAGAAGATGAACATGGCGATACTCTGTGTGGTGCATGTGGTGAGAACTATGCTTCAGATGAATTCTGGATTTTCTGTGACATGTGCGAGAGGTGGTTCCATGGCAACTGTGTGAAGATCACCCCCGCCAAGGCCGAGCATATAAAGCAGTACAAATGCCCTTCATGCAGCAACAAGAGGATATGCCCGTGACATCCCCTATCAGATATGTGCTGAGTTCCACAACTTGTAATTGTTCATGTTTAGCTCAGCTCACTGTCATCTTACAAATATCAGCAAGGCATGTGTAGTCAGAGTTCTAGTCTCTTATGTTTATCAGGGCACTTAACTAGTTTAGTTCCCTCAAGACACCCTTTTATTCAACTCTAAACAATTGGATATTAGATGCATCTTTCAGTATCAATGCTAACTAAATGCAGTTCATGTGGAGCATATGTTGCAGCTGTAGTTTTTGGGTGCTCCTTGTTTGATCATAAAACGTGTTCTTAATTATTTCAAACGCAAGTAAATGATGTGATTTGGAAGGGACTGCTGAGCATTTATTTGCCTCATCATGGTTACAGGTTGCGAGCTAGTTGACTGGTTACAGATTAGGCAGAATAAAACATGTCAATCAAGATTGAATTATGTACTTAATGGGCGATGTGAGATATAACCGTGCTGGTCTTGTAGTAGCTTCATTTGCTGAAATGATATACGTTCTGCTGTATCTGCATGCTCCTCTCCCCATGGTTCAATGTGAAATCCTTTATTGCCATGGTTGAATCTCCTATATCTTGTATTTTCACAAAATATCCATTGAAGAAGTTACTTATTATGATACCCAAATCTATTGTTTCCGTTTTTCCTTTCAACTATGCCTTTTCTCTTTTACTATTTTGTTTTAGAGATATACATCACTAGATCTTAATTTACAATTGCCAAATAATTTAGCTTACATTGTGATATGAAATCATGATTTCTTCAAAAAGAAAGTAGAGAGAGATTGAAGCTTCTTTTTTTCAATCATATATATGTACAATGCTACCTCAATCTAATCTTCTTTTCATTAGGGAAAATAACATTTGGATTTCGGATGTGTGGATTTAATGCAGCTAATTCCTCCCATTTAGCCCCTGTACCATGCACCCGTGATGATATACTCCATAACGTCTCACCAGGCTGCACTGTTGTTGTAGTTGCTTGAGAAACAGCTGCTATCGATGATTTATGACCACCCTTTGACTTCATTAATGGATGCTTATTCTTCTTTCCCATTCCATTTGCCAGCAACCAACGCGATCCAGATTGCTGTTGACTTGACGAACCCCATAATTTCTTTTTACCTTGTTCTGTCTTTAAACCTGCAACATGCACTTCAGTGATTTTGTAATGAGGGATTTCTTCATCCTCACGAATGTCACCTTCATTCACCTCCACACCACCAGCTTCCTTTTTGGGGGGCTTGAGTTCATTATCATCGCCGTCTTCATTGCCCTTTCTAACTGTGCTGTATATCTTAGCTTTAGGTGTTACAAACACTCTCTCCACTTGAACAAGAGCAAGCATAGGTGTACCAACTGGCTCATAATTCCTTGAAGGATCACGAAGTTGCACCATTAGGGCCACTGTAAAGCTGTTCCCCAACAATCCACAATTCTTACCCTTGCCACGTTTCTTCGACCTACCACGAAACAAGTCAGTGCACGTACCATGATGAGCTGCAAGCAGTTTGGAAGTCCGCTCGCTGATTTCATCAATTTCTCCGGCGTCCAACTTCATCCATTCATCAAGAGTGAGAGATAAGCCCATAAGTCCATCAACCTCACCACCACCATCATTGTCTTTAACGTCCAGTAACTGCAATCCACCCGTTCCTTCTAGACCTACAGCTCCTCCAAAGTTGACCTTCTTTCCCTCAATGTCTGAAAACTCACCAATGGGTTTTGAGCTTACATTAGAAGGTGTGTCCTCATCTGACATGCCTGACTGTATTCTCAAACCTTCAATTGAAAGGGCTTCAATTTTATCCATCGCCAAAGGAGCAAGGTCCTCTAGTGATACGTATTCTGAGTCCTTGTCAAGCCCGGCAGAATTTGACTCCAACTTGCCGGACTTTGGTCTGTGCAATTTCCCCTTATTACTTTGAATACCAGCCATATTTTGTCCAAACTCAAATTCATGCTGCAACAAATCTTGTCTGCAGTAGGTAGAAGTCATATAAGACAATTAGTTAAGAGAAATAGTGTGCTAGATATGCGCGATTTCAAATATAAGTGAGAGACAGATTCAAACCTCACAGTTCCATCTAGTCTTGGTGCAGTTTCCCATCCTATATGTTGCATTGTCTGGCCAGTAATATCTTCTAAAGGCATCAATTTATTTGCCTGAATAGAGAGCTTTTCAATTCCAATGGAAGCTAAATGCTGCAGTATGTCCATTATGCCAGATCCCATTTCTGCAGGAACCACCACTGGACTGGATACCTGCATTATCAAACTCCCCCCACTCTTGGCATTCTTGAAAAGTGAAGGGTTCATTGATCTTAAAAATCCTCCATTTTTAGTCTTAATGAAGGGTCCTAAGCCTTCTCCAAGAGGGGGCAATTGGGAAGGGTCCTCAAGAGGAATATCAATTGGGCTTCCAAAACCGCTTGAGCTCTTAGGAGGGGAATGTTGAAATGCCCTCTCGTTCAAGCCCCATTCATACATCAAAGCCTCTGTCTCCAAGTCTTCCAACATGGACGCCCCAGTTTTATTGCTTGTTGCTTCGATTTCTATCTTTGGCATCTCTACATAGGAATCTACATTACATGAATAATCAAAATCCTCATAAATGCTCCTCCAATCGGATCCAGTTGAAGCATCACAAGCAAATTCTAGGTGATCAATGTCCTTATCAAAGTTGAACAAGGAACCGCCATCGGCCAAAGTATCCTTCTCAAATTGCCTCAGCAGTCGTTCTCTTGGGGAATCAGGCTCACTTTCAGAACTCACGGAAAATTGAGTGTGCTCTATCCCTAACATATCCAGAAAATCACTAGCCACAGATTCAGCATCATAATCCAAGCTTAGGGATTTTCCTTTCCTAAGCTCCCCAAAGTTTCCTTTATTGTCCAAGCCACCATCATGATTTATAACTTCATTTTCATCATCTTGGGAATCTAATCCCTCATTTGCCAAGTCAGACACCCTCTTTAATGCAGACTCCAATTCTTTCATGATCGACTCTTTGGAAGATTCATTTGTCTCGAAATTGCAGGTACTCACTGAAAGATCATCATTCGCAGTGTCAACTTCCTTGGACAACAATGCAAGCTGTGGTTCCTCTTCATTGAACATCTCAAAACTACTATTAGGTTCAGCATTCTCTTCCGAAGGAGTATCACCAGTTTTCATGGTTTCTTCTTCTTTTCCCTCCCATACCTCTGAGGCAACTTCTATACCTTGATCTCTGATAGAAACCTCACTTAAATCGTCCCCATTTTCAATATTTCCCTTCTCAGGCTCCGATAGCAAGGCTAAGTTGGGTTTTAGGGTCTTAACATCATCACAGCATACATCTATCTGCGTTTTGCAATCAACTGAACATTCCACTTTCTCTTCCTCAAGTTTCTGATACATCACATTTACAGATATGGAAAGTTCAGACGAAGGAACTGGTAAAATCTCGTGAAGGTCTTTTATATTCTCAGCAGAACACTGTGAAGCAGAAGATCGAGCAGGAAGGCTCCCCGTTCGCTTCATTGTTTTACTCAGCTCATCACTTTGCTCACATTGTGCCAAAATTTTTGCTACATTTTCACTATTGCGCCTCAAGTTCTTCACATCGAGAAGACTCGTATTGCTAGGAAAGACAGTAAAAGTTTTCCCAACTATGTGATACTCAAAACTAACATTCATGGTTGCACCTTTAGCCTTACCTGACAACCTGAAACTAGTAGTCCACTTGCCTGAGCTATTCTCCTCCAATTCATCCAATGCAAGAGGAAGCAACCTAGTAAGATCAACGCGATGCTTTCCTAAATCAAGATCAGGAGTAGCATATATAGAAGCATACAACAAGAAATGTTTAGCCTCATACTTTGCTGATTGATTAGGACCATTCTTGCTACCAGATATAGAACATGTATGAGTCAACTGTTCCTCAAACTCAGCTATCCCTTTAGAAACAACAACAGGACGAGTTGTTAACTCACCATCTCGCCTCTTCCAATGCACAACAAGGCAAAGCTCATCAAACAATGTTGATAACCCTTCAATAGAATGTACTTGAACAGAAAAACAACAATTAAACTTTTTGTTCCTAACAGCTAAGGATTTTAGACGTTTCCAACTCCAGATTGATTTCTTACTCTCCTTCTCTGATAAATCATCTTTATTCTTCGATTTCTGATGGGTTTTTCCTACAGACATTGAACGATTACTAGCTCCTAACATCAAACTCCTCCGTCCACCTTTATCATCCAAATATAAAGCTTTATTTAGAGCTTCAATATCATCCAACAATTTTTCATTTCCACCAATTTTCGACATCGCAAAAACTACAAGAATAACGTTATCATACAATTATACAAAAACCCAATTCACAGAATTGTAACAATTCAAAATTCAAAATTGCTCCTTTGATAAAGCTAGATTAGCGGATTTACATAATAAAAAAAAAATTCATAGGTTCTATCGCCATTGCAAAGACAAATTTGAACATAAAAAAAACAAACTGTACAATTTAACATAAAAATTTGAACTTTCTGTTTTTTGTTGACATGAAGAATAAAGGGAGAGAGAGAGTTTGAATTTCTTACAAAGTTTGAATTAGCGATGTCTTAGGCGAGTGTTTCTCCTTATTATTTGTCTCTCTATTTTAGCGTTATCATCTTTATTTTAAAAATATTCAAACTATGGGTTATGCCCAAACGTAGAGACAAATAACAATAATGGTCCCTTATATTTGAATCTAGGTTTGAAATAGTCCTTTTAAGTATGCACGGAACAATTTAAATTTTTAAATTCATCAAAGTTAATATTTTTAAACTTTGTCACATATTTACATTAGACTTGATGAGAGCTATGAAAAAAGAACAGAAAATTCATGGAAACTCACATTTATAGGTATAATTTTTTTAGTTTCTGCAAAAAAAAATTAATTTCTTGAGTTTGGTACAATTTTTTGTGTTATAATTTTTATTATTTGTTTATTATAGTGCGGTATATTTTAAAATTTAATTGATTTTTTGTGTTTATTGTTAATTCTTTTTTTATATATATATTTTTTGTCAAATTTAACAAACATTAGGTCTCAAACATGTGTGTTGCATGTGTATTTCACGCTTAATAGTATAAATATTTAAAAAGTTAGTATTTGAATTAAATTTTTTTAGATGTCATATGAACATGTGAAGAAAACAACTACATTTTATTTTTTATAACTATTTTTCTATACATTAATTTTTATTTTATAAGGTACATGACAAATGATGTTCTTTGGCTTTTCATTTCTCTTTTTTTCATTGATAAACTAAAAATTAAACACAAGTAATTAGGGACAACTATAAAAGGAAAAGTAAACAAGTAATTAGGGACAGAGGGAGTATATAATTACATGTTTACCTTACATCCGACAAAGATATTATACATATCCTTGTAAGAAATTTTCATTTTATTTAATCAGAAATGATCCGTTCAAGGGTCAATAACAACATTGTGCTATCATGTATATATATAGGGGTGATATAAGAATGTGAAAAGTTATCGAGAAAAAAGTTAATACAAGGAAAGATGATGCATAGAAATAATTAATGTAATAACTAACGGAATTCATAATGTTATAACTAAAGGATGTAAAAGGTTCTGAATAATATTTGCAATAATTAGTAATAACTAAGAGAATTTATAATGTCATAACTAAAGAATTAAAGCGTTATAGCTGAATTTTTTATTAATTCTGCATTTATAAATAGGACTTCTAATTTAGTGTAGGGGAAAATGATATTCCAACTTTGCACTTTAAAGTTTCCCGTGTGTTGCACGTTTATTCCTTATTACTTAATATAAATTTATTTTGCAAACGAAAAAAAGAGAGAAGAAATTAGAACATTTAAAAATAACATATTTTGAAGTTAGAAGATCTAGTTAACATGATGATACTTTCATAAAATATATAATACTTTAATTTAAATACAAATACCTATCCAAATATATGTATCTATATAAGATTTGCATATAATCAAAATATTTATCTCATAAAAAATAGCAATTAAATAAAAATAATCAAAATTTAACTAATACACTCTTCAACCCGGTGTCATTATAAATCATATTATTTTTTCTTCGACTAAAATACATAATATTTTTTAAAAAGTAAATAAGTAAAACAAAAGGTAAATGTTTATATAGGAGTAACTATTTTGAAGCAAACTTCTTGACAATCTCAATCACATAAATAACATTTTCTAAAAAATTATCTTATGTCTTGAGCATCAACAAAACAACTTGTGACAATTCTCTGACTCATGAGAAGTTCAATATTGAAAAATATATTCAAAAGCATATATCTGTATCATAGGAGAAATTGTTAACAAAAACAAATGAATTTAAACTACTTCACATTAGCTTCATATATTGGAATATTACATACTTCTATAGATATTAAGAAAAAAAATAAAAATAATTATTATATCATCAAAAATTATTTCCCTCAAGCAGTCAAGGTTCTGGAATATATCCTCTTAGAATTGAAAGATTTACTTAATCAAAATAGTGGTACCTCAAATTTCAGTGACCTACAAACTCACTCCACGACAATATCATACAAAAAAGTTTTAAGTGTAAGAAAAAGAAGAGTAGAAGATTAGAAAATTTTTGTGGTGAAAAATGAGAGGAAATCCCTCTATTTATAGCAAATTAAATGTAGTATCAACAAGGTCTTATTGTGCCTTGTCTGAAAAATCACGACCCTTTGAAAAAATCGCAACTCATTTGAAAAGTCGCAATCCTTTGTAAAGTCACAACTTATCGAGAAAGTCACAACCTTTTGAAAAAAATCACAACTCATCAAAAAAGTCACAACCCTTTAGAAAAATCACAACTCATCAGAAAAGTCACAACCCTTCGAAAAAATCATAACTCATCAAAAAAGTCACAACCCTTTAGAAAAATCACAACTCATCAGAAAAGTCACAACCCTTCAAAAAAATCACAACTCACCGGAAAAGTCACAACCTTTCAAGAGAACATACATATGCTATTCAAATACATATAGATGGGGGTTTTAAGTAGGGGTGTTATAATAATTTAACATTCATGTAATAGAGTTCATGCTTTTAAGATAGTATAGAAGATAAATGGTTAGTTTTTGACAAAGACTAAAACTATTTATTGTTTTTACAAACTTACAAGACTAAAATTGTTTCATGAATATTTAAGAGATTATTTTGAACCTATTTTTAAAAGTAAGGGACCATATTAGTTATTTTCTCAGAAAATTATCACACTAACTCCTCTAGTTTCTTGTATGTAGAATCGATTCACGTTTTTTGTGTCTTCAGATTATGTACCCCACATTTTGTTCTAAATCTCTTTTCGTTCGTGACTAGTTGATTGAACTAGAGATTTGAAGACTTCGTGAGTCCTTATACATTCGATGACGATGTCACTTTTATAGCTTTATGTCATTTCAGTTTCAGACTTTGTATGTGATGTATGAGTTACGTCTCAATCACTTTCCTTATGATGTATTAGATGGCTTATTGAGACAAATGTTAAACTTCCGCTTTGATTCAAAAACTCGTTTATATGAAATGTTATCTTTTAAACTCTTTAAATTATATTATCTTGTATGATATATGCTAAATGGCTTGTGTAGGGCCTCTCGGGGTCCTATACGCCATGTCACGTCTAGGGTGTACTTTGGATCGTGACAAACAATAACAAACATCTATGTATAATGCTGATTGTCAAGATTCAGATTTAAAATTTGGATATGCAAACATGTATTGAGAGGATGAAGGAAGAGAGAAAGACGGTGGAGGTGGGTGAAAAACGTTGCGGTAGGGGTGAAAGTTTCAGTCAAGTAATGGGATTGGGAGAAGGAAACCTTGATGTGAGAGAAATCATTTGAATAGTTAATGGACCATTAATTAAAAAGTTTAAATTTTAAGATAATTATTCAATACCATATTTGAGGGATTTGTGTATCTTATTAAATCTTTTAAAATATATGGTATAAATATTAAAAGTGGTAATATATGTAATTATTTTAAACTAAAGGTAAAATAAGTATATATGATAGTAATGTATGTCTAGTTCTGTAATTTTTTCTTAACAATAATATACCAAATCAAACACCTTTATTTGTTTGTTTTCATTCATGAAATTGTCTTTGTTGACTCTTCATCCGCCAAGATTCAATTCGAGAATAGATCTAAGTATAGGAACGGCCTAATCAAAATGGAAGAATTACGTCAAACTTTACTTAACTATATAAATACATCATTACAATCAGATACATATTTGTCCGATATACATTATTTGTTCGAGATACATGCTATAAAACTAAGACACATGATAAGAACGTCATTACTCTTACATCTAATTTCATTACTATTAAGAAGATATACATTATATTACTTTTACATCTAATTTCATTACTATTAAGAAAATATACATTATATATGTTTCTAAGATACAATAACAACATTAAGATACATGCCAATAAAATCATCAATCGTAAATCTAAGATCATTAATCTTAAAAAGATACTGTGAAGAAGATGAAGTTTACAATTAGAGAATTATTATGATTTTATGATTTCGTTATTTCAGGAAAATTTGTTAGAGTTGATACGAAAAGGATGTTGTACGTCCGTTTGAATTATTAATTATTCATCAATTACTCCTTTAATTAAGGAAATAAATTATGTTTCTTTAATTCAAACTAATAAACCGTGTATCTCGACTTTTAAAAATGATGAATACATGTATCTGGTGAGTGATCATACATGTATCCAAAAACAGAAATATGGTATAGAAAGTGATATTCCAAACTATTGTGAATCTTGGTAATTATGACCTAAACTAGTGAGATTTCTGTAGTTTTCCCTATTATTAATGTGTTGTACCTTAACAAGAATCATCCGATTTTGTAAATGGTCAGCCATTATAGTAGTTTGAGAAACAACAAAATCAAACAATGTAAAACCTAATTTGTAAAAAAATAAAATAAAATAGAACTTTACACCTTTAATAAAAAATCATCCGATTTTGTGAATGGTCAGCAATAAAGTAGTTTGCGACACAACAAATTCAAACAACATAAAACGGTAAAAGCTGATTTGTAAAACTCTTTAAAATTGATCTTTACAACAATATGAACTCTATCTCAGATACATGAAAGGAATGAAAATCAAGATACATGAAAATAATAAAACAATAGTAACAAACCTTTATGTATAATGATGATTGTCAAGATTCAAATTTGAAATTGGATATGCAAACATGTATTGAGATGATGAAGGAAGATAGAAAGATGGTGGAGGTGGGTGAAGGACGTGAAGGTGGGGTTGAAAGTTTCAGTCGGGTAATGGGATTGGGAGAAGGAAACCCTTATTTGAGAGAAATAATTTGAATAGTTAATGGACCATTAATTAAGGAGTTTAAATTTTAAGATATTTATTCAATACCATATTTGAGGGATTTGTGTATCTGATTAAATCTTTTAAAATATATGGTATAACTATTAAAAGTGGTAATATGTGTAATTATTTTAAACTAAAGAGAAAATGGTCAAAAGCCCCCCAACCTATAGCCGGATTTCCACTACACACCTATACTTCACGAGGATCCTATTACCCCCTTGAACTATTTTAAAATGGAATTAATGTCATCCTATATGCTGAGGTGGCAAAGAAAGTGTATTCACTTTCTCAAAGAGAGTGAGAAGACACTTTTTTTTTATTAAAATTTTAACTTTACAAGTAATTTCCCCTTTTCATATTAAATTTCTAATTTTTTAAAAAAAATTATGTTATCTTTTACTTCTATTTATCTTTTCTTTTTATTTTTTTTTGTATTCTTTCTTTTTCTCTTCAACACTTCTCCGAAAAATGCCATAAATTTATTTCATTATTCAGCTATCACTAATCGTATCTTTTTCCTCTCTCTTTTTTCCAGAAGAAATTGGATCTCCTTCTTTTAATCATAAACTTCAATTTTTCATTCTCACATACTAAGTTTATTGTTGCCATGTCGCTATTTTCACCTTCTTTTTTTCAGATCTATCATAGTACGTGTTGTTATTGAATTTTGAGTAATAGTAAATCAAGAAATATTTAAAAGTGAGATGGATAGATTAATTTCTAAAACACTAAAAATAAATTTTCGATGACAGTGATCATAACAACGAGATTAAAAATAGAAAATAAGTTTTTATACTTCAAATCACGAATTCACTTTGAATTTGCCATCATATCCAACTCCAATATGCCATCTACATTTCGAAAACTAATTGACCACACGAACTTATCAATGTTGTCATCTAATTTTTTTTTTAATTTTTTTTTTGTTGAACAGAGATATCGATGATTTTTCATTGCAACCGGTTCCAGAGCTTCAATTGTCACCACGCTATTACCCCGAATTACCACCATGCCAATCTCATTCTTATCGTTTCCATTGACCTCAATAGTATTGTCGATAACCAAATTCATGAACTGATCGAACCCATGAAGAGTCCCCACAACTTGGCGGTTGACATTCAACTTGATTTGAAGCTGCTTGTCCATATACTTTTTGAGATCTGGAGGCTGACCTGATCTGCTCATCGTTTTTTTGTCTTTTTGTCTTTTGAGAGAGAAGCAATGGAGGAGCTGAAAAAAATTTCGATGCTCGGTTCTAGGTTTCATATCAATGGAGAAAAAGTTGGTGTCAAAGAAAAGTCAAAAGAGGATTAAAAAACAAAAGAGAAAAAGAGAAAGGAAAATATAAAAGAAAAATAATAATATACCTCACTCCTTAACATAAATTTGGGTATGACTTTTTAAGGGGGTATATATTTCATTTTTAAAATGTTCAGGGGGGTAATAGGATACCCGTGAAGTTAGAGTGTGTTGTTGGGATTTCAGGTATGTCTAGTTAAGTAATATTTTCTTAATAATAATATACAAAATCAAACACCTTTATTTCTTTGTTTTCATTCATGAATTTGTCATTGCAGGATTTGACTCTTCATCTGCCAACATTCAATTCGAGAATAGATCTAAGTATAGGAGCGACATAATCAAAATGGAAGAATTACGTCAAGCTTTACTTAGGAGAACAAATACAACATTACACTCAAAAATAAATTTGTCCGATATACATTATTTGTCGAAAATACATGCTATAAAACTAAGATACATGATAAAAACTTCATTATTCTTACATCTAATTTCATTACTATGAAGAAGATTTACATTATATTACTCTTAAATCTAATTTCATTACTATTAAGAAAATATACATATATGTTTCTGACATACAATAACAACATTAAGATACATTTCAACAAAATCATCAATTGTAAATCTAACATTATTAATCTTAAAAAGATACTGCGAAGAAGTGATTTCGTTATTTTAGAAAAAATTGTTAGAGTTGATACGGAAAGGATGTTGTAAATCTGTTTGAATTATTAAATATTCATCAATTACTCATTTAATTAAGGAAATAAATGACGATCCTTTAATTCAAACTAATAAATCGTGTATCTCGACTTTAAAAATGACGAATACATGTATCTGGCGAATAATGATACATGTATCCAAAAATTGAAATACGGTATAGAAAGTAATATTCCAAACTATCGTGGATCTTAGTAATTATGACCTAAGCTAGTGGGATTTATGTAGTTTGCCCTATTATTAATGTGTTGTACCTTAACAAGAATCACCCGATTTTGTGAATGGTCAGCCATTAAAGTAGTTTGAGAAACAACAAAATCAAACAATGTAAAACCTAATTTGTAAAAAAAATAAATTAAAATTGAACTTTACACCTTTAATAAAAATCATCCGATTTTGTGAATGATCAGCTATTAAAGTAACTTGAGACACAACAAAATCAAACAACATAAAACGGTAAAAGCTAATTTGTAAAACTCATTAAAATTGATCTTTACATCAATATGAACTCTATCTCAGATACATGAAAGGGATGGAAACCAAGATACAAAAATAATGAAACAATAGTAACAAACCTCTATGTATAATGTTGATTGTCAAATTCAAATTTGAAATTTAGATATGCAAACATGTATTGAGAGGATGAAGGAAGAGAGAAAGATGGTGGATGTGGGTGAAGGACGTGGGGGTGGGTGTGAAAGTTTCAGTCGGGTAATGAGATTGAGAGAAGGAAACCCTGATGTGAGAGAAGTAATTTGAATAGTTAATGGACCATTAATTAAGGAGTTTAAATATTAAGATATTTATTCAATACCATATTTGAGAGATTTGTGTATCTGATCAAATCTTTTAAAATATATGGTATAAATATTAAAAGTAGTAATATGTGTAATTATTTTAAACTAAAGGTAAATAAGTATATATGATAGTAATGTATGTCTAGTTAAGTAATTTTCCTTAACATTTATATACCAAATCAAATACCTTTATTTGTTTATTTTCATTCATGAATTTTTCATTGCAGGGTTTGACTCTTTATTTGTCAACATTCAAGTCGAGAATAGATCTAAGTATAGGAATGACCTAATCAAAATTGAAGAATTACGTCAAGCTTTACTTAACATAACAGATACACCATCATACCCAGATATACATCAAGGGCAACAATAGCGATATACATTATTTGTCCGAGATACATGCTATAAAACTAAAATATATGATAAAAACGTCATTACTCTTGCATCTAATTTCATTACTATTAAGAAGATATACATTATACTACTCTTAAATCTAAATTCATTACTATTAAGAAAATATACATCATATACGTTTCTGAGATACAATAACAACATTAAGATAGATGCCAACAAAATCATCAATCGTAAATCTAAAACCATTAATCTTAAAAAGATACTGCGAAGAAGATGAAGTTTACAATTAGAGAATTATTATGATTTTATGATTTCGTTATTTTAGGAAAATTTGTTAGAGTTGATACGGAAAGGATGTGTAAATCTGTTTGAATTATTAATTATTCATCAATTACTCCTTTAATTAAGGTAATAATTTACGCCCCTTTAATTCAAACTAATAAATCGTGTATCTCAACTTTTAAAAATGACGAGTACATGTATCTGGCGAGTAATGATACATGTATCCAAAAATTAAAATATGGTATAGAAAGTAATATTTCAAACTATCATAAATCTTAGTAATTAGGACCTAAACTAGTGAGATTTGTATAGTTTGCCTTAATACAATTCTAATTCTGATAGCAATTGTGGGAATAGAGGGCAGCCCATGTACCAAGTTAAATTGGGGGGGGGGGGGGGGGGGGGGCACAAA
>JAJOOR010000585.1:0-38967 GCA_036250505.1 Solanum acaule | reverse complement strand
GCATTATTTTTTATGTCCACGTGAGCAAATATATATGTTTAAAATACGGTATTAAATAGTCTAGGGAGGTAATAGGTCCTCATGAAAGTTTAGTATCGCAACAGCAAATCCGACCAAAGTTGGAGTATTTTTCAGACCCTTATCCCTTTTTATTTGAGTGGTTTTAATTAATCGGATAGGTTTTTTAATTTTTGGGTAGAAATTTATGAAATATCGGGTCGGCTGATAGGATTAAGACACTTGTATGTCCTTTAGAATAAAGGATATAAACACACCACAATTTGGACTGTAGGGACACTGATGTCCTAAACTCCTAATAGTATAACAATGGGTATACGCATATCATTTACGATAGTTCGGGGGCATATTTATCCTTTTCCCCATGATATATTATTGTATAATTTGTTGGATAGTGCTAAATGCATGGTGTTTTGACTTGTGGAAGCTGCACTCTTCGACTGGTGGATGACAGAGTTTGAACGAAACCAGGAGAGCACAATCAATCCAATTCAATTCGACATAGATTGAGTATTATCAATGGACTGATAAAAACAATGGAGAGGCTCACGTTTGAGTATTCTTTGAAAATGTAACTTATGAGAAAATTAAGTGATATTTATCTTTTTTGAAATATTCTCTCCCTTGATTTTCTCAATTCTGTTATTAAAAGTAATTGTTTTCTTTCAAATTAAACAAATAAAAAAATACATAAATCAGATATATATCAAACTAAAATATTGACACTTTTAATAAATATTAAAAATATTGCTAAGGATCCTGTTAAAATGCTAAAATATTGATATTTTAAAAATTTCTATATTAATTTGGGGTAGGCCGATTAGCCATCACATAAGCTTTACCGTGACAGATCTGCTACTCAATAACAGAACGACAACACTATTAGCAATTATAAACCCAAATTCATTGAATTCTACTGAACCAGTGCTTCCGAAGATTTACCTGTGGGATTTAGTTATGTGAGGCTTACTTACTAAGCGTCTGAATGTACGTTTTAAACATATCTAACGTTTAATATTTTAGGCTTGCTTAATAGATCTTGCATAAATTATGTGTTGAATTATTTAGTTAATATTGTTGACCCTCATAATTCTTTAAGAAATGAATAGTAGTTAATAGTTTTTTCATAGATAGAAATAAGAAGATTAAGAGTGACTCAAATAACAAATTATAGTATTACATATTTACTATTTGAGAACACGGTTGGGTGATTGGGTGAATAATACTCAACATTTGTTTTAAAAATCAAAGGGATAAGGATCTAAAAAATACCCCAACTTTGGTCGAATTTGCTGTTGCGATACTAAACTTTCATGAGGACCTATTACCTCCCTAGACTATTTAATATCGTATTTTAAATATATATATTTGCCCACGTGGACATAAAAAATAATGCAAAATTATAAATAGCAATGTGTCCACGTGGGCACATATATACCTTTAAAATACACTATTAAATAGTTCAGGGGGTAAAAAAATACACTATTTAATAGTCTAGGGAGGTAATAGATCCTCATGAAAGTTTAGTATCGCAACAACAAATTCGACCAAAGTTGGGGTATTTTTCAGATCTTTATCCCAAAATCAAATATGCAAATTTTATTCTTTATCATAGCCATTTATTCTGAACTCTAAACACATAACCATAATGGATAATAATACTCCAATCTTTTTTTTTTCCTTCTCTAAGGAATAATAAGATCAAACACGTCTATGAGGAAGTCATCCCAATTTACTAGTCTTAATTAGGCTCTTTCCAAGAAAATACTTTCTAATATAGTAGTCCTATACTCCTATTACTGTTAAATTAGTAGTTCTTTTTAGCATATTTATTCTACTAGACAAAATATGCTAGCGTTTTTTTTATTAGAAATAAAAAAAATCTCAATAGGATAAGTACAAACAACTTACTAGATCTCACCTTATCAATTCTAATGAAATAACTGTCCTCTACAAATTAACAAGCATGAAAAAAATTAAAGTTATTTTAAGTAGTAGAAATACGTCAAATAAAAGTTGTTTGTTACATGGAGTATATAATAATATAATATATAAATACATATAAGTTGACTCGTGTTTAAGATTAATTGGCTTATGATCCCAAGTTGTTGTAGGGTACTTAATTCAAATGCCTAAATGGAAATTTTGAAAAGAGATAATGTTAGGCTGCTACTCAATAGTCAGTAGAAATAAGGAAGAAAAAGTCTTGACACAATTATATGACTGTCAAACATTTTCACATTGTGGGTCAACTAGACTAATTAGTTAAATCCAACTACTAATTTAATATATTTTTTAACATAAGCTTATATTATATATAAGGAAAATAAAAAAGGGAACATTTTATTTTCCAAGTTGAGTACTTGGTTTGTGTATATTGTAGAAAAATATGGCTTACCTAAGATGATACTATTGCTAAGCAATGTCAACTTTAATGGGGACACTTCAAATATTAATTATATCCTAAACAAAAAAACAATAGTCAATGATCAATCAATCAAATCGTAAGCCACCCCATCATCCATTATAAGACCAATTATTAAAAATACCAGAAATAAACTCATCAATTCACTATCATTTTAATTATATTAAAGGAAAATGAAGTTTTAACCGATTTTAACTCCAACGATGGAAGACAGGAAGCTCAACAAGTGAAATTATCCCTCAATTCCGAGCTTTTACTACCTTTCATCGTAATATTAACTTTTTTTCCCTATTTCCTTTGCCTTTTGCTTAGTTTTATATTATTTCTACGAACAACTAATGAACAAAATTTATTAATGTTTCTAATTTGAATTCATACTGAATAAACCTATTGAAAGGTTTAAATTTTTTCTACTAAGAGGTTCTTCATTTTTAGTATTTGAGTACGAGATGTCGTCTGATTAACTAAGGGGTAGAGGAATATATCTTAATCATCTCATAATACGTACATTACTCGATCGGTACATGATGCATAATTTTATATTACGTATGTTGTATACTGGAATGATGCCTGTCCCAACCAACCTGTTATATGGCAAACGAATATTATATAACTTGTAAAGGTTTATTTTTTTTTTTTTTTTTTTTTAATAAGACAGAGATTCTGAATTTGTTTTTCCTGTCATTTTCATATCTTTAGCTAAATTAAAAATACAACCCCTAAAGATTTCCTTGCAGTAGGTATTGTTTATCTTCTTTTTGTTGGCATATTGACTCTTAAATTAATTCTGATTTTACCAGGACATATCTTTAATTTTCTATAATGCCAAAATACTACTATACACTCTGTGTCGGTAAAAAAAGAATAACATATTTCTATATTTAGTAACAATTACCTCTAAAATGATCATTTAAACTTAAATGAAAGGAGATCTAGCCACACAAGTGTATATGACTTATTTTATATGACAATTTTTTAAAAAAAAAATCTTTCTTTTTAAAACTCCATATCAAATTAAACTAGCTCATATAAAATTGAGACGGAGAGAGTAATTTGTTTTATTGAAGAACGTACAGTGGATGCTTGATTAGTGACTTTCACTTTCTGACTCTTGCATCATGATATGATAGGCTTCTTGAGTACTTTCACCATGAACTAAATTTACATATTTTTCAGAGTACTTGTAGATAGATAGGATGGAGACTATAAAGAGGATAGGGGAAGTAGGGGTAGCAGACAAATACATACTACCACTGGCAGTAATACATAACACATAGTTTTACTCGGTCTCAATTTATTTGATATAATTTAACTTTATAGAATGTTTAAGGAAAGACAAAATGACTTCTACCACTGGTAGTAGTAATACATAACACATAGTTTTATTCTGTCTCAATTTATTTGATATCATTTAATTATATAAAATGTGTCATTTCTTTTTGAAACAGACCAAAAAAAAAGTGACTCATATAAATTGGAACAAAGAAAGAAAGTAAGTACTACTAATTAACAATGATCATGATATATTACATCATCACTACAGAAGAAAAGAAGATGATAAAATCTAGTACTAATTCAGTGGAAGCAAAATAAAAGCTTTCCATGAATAAATTCCATTACAACTTACAAGTACTCACACCTACAAAATAAAATTAAAATTAACCCCAGTACCCTACATTGTTACATCCATTGCCATTGCTAGAGCTACTACTAATCAACTCCTTAACTTCTTCAATATTAGTATGATGATCATACTGGAATTGACTACTTTGAAAGTTATTCCCAAAATATCCATTTGCCTTTTGACGATCATGATGATCAGCCCAAGTACTACAATAATTGTCAAGTGTAAACTTTTGGGTTTCTTCAAAAGGAATTTGACACATTATTTCCTCATTTCCATAGCTAATTTGGTTGCAACTTAGCCCATCAGATGAGGAACAAGAACTAATTGCTTGCATGGGATTCATTAAGCTTTGATCATGAAAATTATAAGAATGTTGATTATTTATACCTAATTGAAAGTTCATCATGTTATTGTTGTTGTACATGAAATTTGGTTGCACTAGTGGAATGGGATCTAGATATGAATCTCTTAAAAGATTTGAAATTGATGCTTGGGATTGGGGTTGAAAAGTTGTTTGAAGAGTACTTGTAGGAGGGAATAATAAATTAGGTGATTTAGTTCTCTGGTTAATATTAGATGATGACGGAATAAAACCCATGATCAGCTTCTTCTTAAGCTTTGTGTTCCAATAGTTTTTGATATCATTGTCGGTCCTTCCTGGTAACTGAGCTGCTATAATTGACCACCTGCATAAATATACAACATCATTTAAGTTATAATATATATTCAACATATAAATAATTTAAACATTTTTAAATTTAATTTAACCATCTATAGATGTTTATTATACAATGTAATCAACTTATAAGTATATCAAACTTGTTACGAAAAGTTACATGTTATTTTAAGTTGACTTAACACGATGTAAAATATCAATATAGAAATTTTAAACTCAAATTCATAAGAAAAACAATCAATTTTTTCTATAATAACATTGTTTGTTTCGATATATTTTAGTTGTTTTAGCAAAGTACTGTTATAAAATCTGGCTGTTATAGTTGAATATTGTTATCTTAAAATGGAAAATCGATTCCAAATTATCTTGACTGCTATAGTAGAATACTGTCATAAAAGATGAATATTGTTATAGAGAAATCTGATGTTACTGTATTTAAGTTGTTTTATCCAGAAAATTGAATAGTTTTACATTTTTGGACTGTGTCCTAACAGCTGTAATTAAGGACTTGATCCAAGATCTAAAACTGGCATGCATGCAGATGAAATGTCCATAAATGGTAGAATCTTCGGTCAGAACCCAACAAAATTAAATAAGTAGTACTTCTCTTTGAGTCTTAATTAATAGTACTATTTATTTTCTACACCATTGAAGTTCTTCTTTCAATTTTATTTTATTTTTTAATGTTTTGGGATTTGTCAAAAGTCATATGCAAACACATGATAACTGAAGAAATTTAAGGCAAAATAAAGGTAGTAGTAGATAATTAATTAGTGACCAGAACAGGAAAAAAAATGGAAAAACTGACAAATAATTTTGACTTAATTAAAAACTTTGTTACCTGCTTCCAATGCTGGCATATAAACTGCATATAACCCTATCTTCCTCATCAGAAAAATCACCATGCTTTATATTTGGCCTTAGATAATTTAGCCATCTCAATCTGCAGCTCTTTCCACATCTCTTTAATCCTGATTCAAAACCACAATCTCATCAAATTATATAAATAGCAAATATAAAAGAAATACTTTTTACCGTCAAGATTTGAACTTTATTGATTCTAAATTTCGGATGTACCTCCTTATTAGTACGTAGTAATCGTGTAATTTCTTTTTCTTTAGTGTTTATTAGTTAATTGCTTCATCATTTGCTTTTTAGCCTGATATTTTATTGTCTTATTTTCTTGCAATCCTTTTTCAACTTTTCTACTCAGTAGGAGTAACGTCTGCGTATAACATTCTATTCTCCTTAGACTTATTTGTGAGATTACACTGTACATATTATTGCTGTTATATTTTTGAATGTACATATATTGAGTGAATTTTCTAAAATAAATACAAGGTTTGAACTATAAGTTACTGAGATCGACCAAACTTACCAGCTTTTTGAGGAAGAGCAATCCAATTTCCACCAGTACCATATTTTTCAATGAATTCTTTAAGCTTAGCATCTTCTTCTGGTGACCATGGCCCTCTTTTAACATTGTTCTTATCACAACAAGGAGCTCTTCCCATTTCTCTTAATTCTTCTTCTTCTTGTTTTTTTTTCTCTTTGTTTCTAATTTTGTTGTTTTTTTAGTTGATCATTTTCTTGGAAGTTTTCTAGCTTTGCTCTCTTTATAGATAGAGAAATGGACAAGGTCTCTTGTTATGTTATTTGTCTTATTTAAAGAGTACTGACATGGGATTTAAAATAAAACAAAAAAAAATAAAGAGATTTATTTAATTATTTAAGAGGTACACAAGTCAAATGGATAGGCTTATTTCTAATTTTCTGTTTTCAAGTAGTAGCTGATAGAAATTTTCATCTCAAATATTATTAAAAAGGTTTTAATTAATTAATTAATTTCTAAAACTTTTGCATTAATCTTTACCTTAAAGTTCAAGAATCCCTAGTGTTTCATGTGTTCAAATAAAATAAAGCTGCTTAACTAATTGTTGGCTGTACCTTGATTAATTTGACATCTTCCAAAGTAGTAAGTATATACTATATTTATTTGTAACTATTTCTAGTAAGTGTAATCATATGGTAACAGGCTTTGTTTTATTAGACAGTGTAGATGTACATACATATACATACATTAATAGATACCAAAGCTACCAAACAAAATTAATTATCAGCATAGTACACATATATCAGGTAAAAACTAAGTATCCCTTAAGGGAAAAAATTTACAAGAGACACACACTGTACAAAGCCTGTGCATATGTATATACCCCTATTAACCTATTCATGTAGGATGGAGATATGTGCTCCCTCATGTGATTTTGCAAAGAGGTTTTTGATGTTGAACTAAGTTCAAAATTTATTTTTTTATCATGATATTAAAGTTGGGATTTAATTTAATTTTGGTGTTAATTTAACTTTTTATACTTGTACTACTAAAAAAACATAAAAATTGAGAGCCAAAATCTACGAACAACCTCGATTTTTTAAAATAAAAAAATAATTCAAAATTAATGGACTCTCGACTATATCAGAAAATGGCGTTTGGTTGTCTAAATTCTTTTATCAAATTAGAAAATGACCTATTATTATATCTGATCTTGGATTTATCTACCTTTTTTGTTTTAATATGTTTAGTATACTTTTCTTTTAGTTCGTAAAAAATATGTCTCTTGCATTTTTTGTCAATCTTTTGGTTTTACTTTTTCACGTACTATATTTACAGCTACATGATTCAATATCTGTTATTAGATTTATTTACCTTTGTGTTTCAATATGTTTAGTATAATTTTCCTTTAGTTCGTTACAAAAAAAAATGTATGTTCCTAACTGTTTTAATCAAAATCTATGCCGTTTTGCCTTCTATCCTACTTTCCTCTCTTTTCTCTTGCATTGCTTCTTTTGATTGATTGTGAGCTTTTAGTGTGTGATTTCAAAGTTTGAGGATGAAAAGTCTAGACAAGCCATCTATTACATCGATGAAAGTGATCGAGACGTAACCGGTACAACACATACAAAATCTCAAAAATAAAGATACAAGAAAGCAAATAGAAGTAACATGGTCTTCTTACATTTTTTTTAATCAACTTTTCAATTTATTTATTTTTTTACTTTTTTAAAACTTTGTGTCAAATTACAAGCATGCATATATGTATGAGGGTATCTGACAAGCAGCACATGTCAAAATATATACCAATAAATTTTCCTCTTAACCTTAATTGTAAAAAATTTTGTACTCTACTGTTCATACTGGATCTTGTATAGTGACTTATCAAAATGATTATGTCCTCCTCTCTCTCTCCTTTAGTCGATGAGTAAATTAGTTCATTGGTTGTAAATGAATGTTCAGCTTCTTTCCAATTAATTGACTCGTCAATAAACCTGATCTCTTGAATTGTCCCTTTTACATACACCAGCTACCTAGCTACAGACAAATTTATATTTACTGCTATTTTTTTAACTCTTCCAAAAAACAATTAATGAACGTACCTTAAGTTTACTGTAATAAGTAAGATATTAAAACCAACTACAAAAAAGACTCATCCAAAAAAGCTTTCTTGGATCGAAATAAGGGGTGTTTAA
The DNA here is from genome assembly GCA_036250505.1 of Solanum acaule. Lineage (NCBI taxonomy): Eukaryota > Viridiplantae > Streptophyta > Magnoliopsida > Solanales > Solanaceae > Solanum > Solanum acaule. The sequence goes on along the minus strand of JAJOOR010000585.1, from coordinate 30,693 downwards.
AAATATAATAAGTACTAATTATGTTTTAATTTTTTTATATGGTTTTGACTTGACGCAGAATTTAAAAATGAATAAGAAAAAAATTTAAATCTTATTATTTTAAATTAAAAATATGTCGAATGTATTAAAATATTATTTAATTTTGTGGTCTTAATTAAAACATGTAATATAAAAAGTTAAGATTTTTCTATATATAAAAAATGAACTGAAAAGGAAAGTGATTAAGACAAACAAATTGAAATGCACAAAATAATATTTAAAATTAATGAGTAAAATTTTATTTGAATAACAGAAAAAGAAAAGAATAAAAAGATGAATTTTGATATCAGCATGACTGATCATGAGCAAGTTGCAGGAGAGAAGTAGGTAAAAAATAATTCGCGTATGTCATAGAAAGAAATTGGTGCACGTTCATACTTCTTCGTTTAATTTATTTATCTTACTTTATTTTCTTTCTAAAATAAAGTAATTTTTTTTAAATATTTACTCTTAATATTGATTACTTATTTCTTAAATCATTTTCCAAGACTTAATACGAAACATCAATTAATATGAGTCTTATGACAAAATTGTCATGATTATTATTTTTTAATAAATATACCAAATTCAAATATAACAAATAAAAATGAACGAATAAATTAATTTTAAACAGGCGACAATTATATTTTGGCACAATTTGTTTTCTAAAGCGACACTTAATTATTTTGGGACCGATGGATAATAATTTGAGACGTACATAGGTGAGTATTTAACTTCTTCAGTCAACCTTCCATGCATTTTGCTCACCATTGGTTGTAATGAATTTATTATAAACATTATATCCTTGAAAGATATATAATCTAACACGTACAGCATAAGTCCCTAAAATATATAAACTATTCAATTTAGTCGTTGGCATGTCAATAATGTCTTCATCAAAGTATAGAAATTAAAAAAACGATTTGGATATATGCTTGTTGTTAATTTGATTGATATATATATATATAGTAAAATATGTAATTCAACTTAATTATTATGACTAGAAAACATGGCCAAGTTGGAAAATTATTCATTAAGCTAGCATACTTGAGTTGCGTTTTGTCTTATTAGAAAAAAATAGTGTGGTCCTAAAGACTAAATTAAAGTACAATTATTATCCTCAAAAAAACAAATCTTGATTTATCAATTGTCTACATATATAACAAGAATAATTAGGTTTGTACTTCAATCCCTTGGTAATGATCATGTAACTGTATGTTTTTCACTCCCTCTTATCATAAAAAAAGCAGTGGTCCTAATGACTAAAAAGTGCTACTATTTACCCTCTTATTCTATAAATAAAAAACTATAATGTTGCAATCATTGTTTTTCTTTAAGCGTCTCATTCATAGACAAAACCAACATGCATATTGTAATACTATGTAATTTTAATTTCCATGCACCAATATCAAGACTTAATTAGTTGAGACAGTTCCATAAATTGACCAAACACACCTAGGACATGTGTCAAAGTGTTGAAAGATTGAAAATATAAACTATAATTAATTATGAAAACAAAACCAATTATTATCAATGATTTGACCGATTACTGATCATTAGCGTGTCTGTGCAGTCTAAATTATTTTTCGACCCAATATCCGGTGCCCATATTGGATCTCCGACTGTACTTGCAGGGCCCATTTTGGGGTGACACTCTTAATAGAATTTTCTCTATACTTTGGTCTCGATCCTGAAATTTCTGATTTAAAATGAAACAGTCTCACCACTACATATTGGTGCTCACTCTGATTTGAGTCCACGGTGCATGAACTGTGAAAAAGAATGAATGACAAAAAGGTCCATAGATCATTAATTAATTAAAAGCTAAACAAAGATCTACTTAATCATACCTTTAAATATCAATTATATTTTATAATGACATTTCATAGTTATAATGATCAAATTTTCTTTAGAACTAATCATTTTCATATTATGTTACTCATATATTATATGATCTCCATATAAAATATCTATTTTTATGGTGCATTTTGCTTGTTTGTTTTTCTTTGCGTATAAGTGTTAATCTTGAATAATTTATTTACAGTTGGATGTCCACTTTTACTTTTTAAATTTGCCAGGTATATCATTCATATTATAGTTACTATAATTTAACGACGACCGTTTCTTTGGAGCTTATAGAATAGAAGAACAGCTCGAAAGCTAAATAGCTAATTGTCAAAGTATACAAGAAATAAATAAGAACATACATATCTGTCTTTTCTCATGCAACATGGAATCTTTTACTTGAAAAAAATGTACGTATAAATCTTATATATATAATAGAAAAAAAAGGCGTTATATAATACTATGTGATCACACTGGAAACATATTCAATTGTTAATAATTGTTGATGATCATATGTTAAAAAATTATATATATTGTACAAAAATAGGAAGGTGGAAACATATAGAAGTCTCCATTAATTGACTCTGAGACAGCCAAGATGTGGACTTGCAATTTGCAACTTCTCAACGGTTGGCAAACTAAGGTGGAAAATTGTACTCTCCGTTCACTACCACAAAAATAATCTGTAGCGGTAATTAATTAACGGTAATAGCTTAATTGCCACTATATTTTTAGCGGATATTAGCAATCTTTGTATATGTCTCTAAAGCCGGTAAAGACCTTAGCCCTCTTTATTCATGTATCTATTTATTGCCGCTAAAAGTTATTTTTATTGTAGTGGTTTCATTTTACTTGATCTTGTATAAAAATAGATAATTCATATTATTTGTCTATTTTAATAAATCAATAGATTTTTTTTCATACTATTGTTAGTATTAAATAACTACACAAAACATTAAAGTTCAAATTTATAATTCTAATTAAAATATCATTGATAAAATTAGTTATGTAAAATATACGCACCTCAAATTAATTAATTGTCTTAATAAATATGTCAGATCAAACTGTAATATGAAACTGAGTGATTATGAATTTAACTAGCTTTACTTTTACTTCAAATATTGCTTGTTATAATTGTATGAATTGCAGTGAGAATGAGACACTTCATTGAAGAAAGTCTTATACCCACCAACTTTTCAAGTAGATAAAAAAGAGTTGAAAGATAGTGACCTCACATGTCGACTATTAATTGGCTTTTGTGAAAGCACCTCTTTAACTTGTCCGCGCTTCGCACGGTTCTAAAAAAATATAATCTAAGAATTAGTATTAATTAATATTATGAATTTATAAAAAGACAATAATTATAATGAAACGCCTCTTCATGATTTTGCTATATTTTTAGATTTTATATATATCTTTTCTTGAATAAATATATGTGAGACATTAACACCATATATGAAATTATTTATTCAAATTAATGTATAATATTAAGTTAAATAACGTATCGGGGAAAAAGTGATGAAGAAATTTGGTAATGTATAAATCTAAGAGACAATCTAAGAGCATGTTTGGCATGACTGTTGGGAGGCCAAAAGTGTTTTTTTTGTGGAAAACACTTTTTTTTTTTAAAATATCAGTGTTTGAAAAATTCTTAAAATTGCTTTAAATGGAAGCAGTAGCATTTTTTCTGTTGTTGGGAAAAAACTAAAAAATTCTGCTTCTTACAAAAAACAAAAGCAGTAGAAAATTATTTTCTTGAAAACTAAATATCCCTCTCATAAATACATATTTACAAATATATCCCTTATTAATTAATTAACATATCTCATAAGTTTGGTTAAGTTTCATTAAAAAAAAAATTATTTTTATTTTTATATAATAATTTTTATTTTATTTATGTTTATCAATTATTATTACGTTACATTTTATATATTATTTTACAGAATCAAAATTAAATGTAATAACAACATTTTTGTAGGATTAAAAATATGAAGGACTTTATTTTATTTTTGCGGTGAATTTATCATATATAGAGGTTTAATTTGTGAAATGATTTTTAAATTTATTTTTCTTGAAATTTTGAATTATATTTAAGTCATCATGTTAATATTTAATTAATTTATTTATGTCTAATATTGATTAAAAATATGTATATTTTAATTTAATTAAGAAAAATTTTAATTAAAAATTTCTAATAAATATTGAAAATGTAAATATACCCTAATTACCAGTTAACACGTGGATGGGAAGTTACCATATTAATTAAATTATGAAATACTTAATGAATTTAGATATTATTATTTTTTGAACTTTTGATTAAGAACTTTTAGGAGTACTAAGTAAGGATAAAGTTAAAACAACTAAAATCTCATAATTTGTATTTATAGCTATTAATGACTTTCATACAAATAAAAACATTCCAATTAAATTTTAAGTCGCATATATAATATTAAGAAGTGGTATATGAATTAAAGAAAATTATCTTTCAAGCGAAAATCAAACTTCTAAAATGTAAAAGTAATGAAAATAAATGATATTTTCAATTAATTTTATAGACATTTTGTTTCGATGTTTCTGTTCTTGCATATAGTTCATAACATCTCTAATAACATCTATCTAAACAAAATAAATAATTATTTAGGGGAAAGATAGAATATCAAGAGGCAGAGGCTAAAATTATTAGTGATTAATTATTTTTTAAAAAATTAATGCACATTAAAAATCTTCCTTGGATTGATGCTAAGGAACAACTTTTCACTTCTTCTTTAGGAGTTGTTGCACAAAGATGAGCAAACTTATGGAGAGGAGTTTTCTTGTGGATTGACTCTTGTCAAAGAAATATTTAATTTATTAAACTAATTAGTTGATATTATTTTTTTATAATTAAAGTAATTTGATGTGAATTATATATTATTAATTAATTAAGAATAAAAGCTATGGAGAATGAAGATGAATTTTTAAAACAAAATAATTAAAAATAATAATAAACAAAGGATCAATAAATGTTTTAGGCAAAAAAAAAGTGTGTATATATATATATTATTTGTAGATGAAAGAAATACCCACAGTTTATGAGGATGTGATTTGTTTGGGGAACATGTACAAAATCAACCAAAATTCAATATGAAATTAATATAATTATTCTTGAAATTACAATAGAAAATTTAACCCATAAAAGATAATATTAGTACATTTAAATCTACATTTATAATTATGTACAAACTTGTAACAAATAATAAATGTAACAAAACTTGATATATTGTTGATAATGACTATTTTTTGAAGCTTGAATTTGGATAAATACTTTTTACCAGTAAAACCATATGTCAATTCTTCGTTATTTCCTAATAACAAAAAATTGCATCAGAATAATACATAAAATCAATAATTGTGCCAAAATCAAAACAAAGGACAAACTTTTTTTTTATGAAAAAAGAGCAAATTAACACTAATGAAAGCTATGGAAATGAAAGTAAGAATGTTATACACTGGAAATAATTTTCTTTAGTATTTATAGTAATAAAAAAATAGTAACATAACGTAAGAGAAGTCCAACGAATTTGAGTATAATTATAAGTAAATGAATATTAAGTACATTAATAGTGCCTAAATACATTTGTACAGTAAAGGGGTTTAAATTGGTATTAAAGTGCCTCAACGTGGGCTGCATTCATTTGGACATTTTCTGGAATCCCATAATTATAATTGGGTGTTATGAAGTTTTAATTAATAGTCCTTTAGTTAATTAATAGAAGAAATCAACCAAAAATGTAATTAAAAATCAGAAAAATGGCAAAAAAATGAGAATAAATATAAATCCAAAAGCTGGCCATAGAGAGGTGCCACGTCACCATTTCTATATCCAGCTTTATATTAATATATAGATATATAGATTGATTCCTTTTCAACCCTTCCACTTCGTCATCAATGATTATACGCGTTCTCATCTTTTGCTTCCAGAGAAATAATTTGTAGCGGTAATTAATTAACGATAATAATTTAATTGTAGCTAAATATGTCTTTGTAGAGACAATTAACACTCATTGTATATATTCATAAAACCTATAACATCGCTGGATCCAATAACAACTAACTAATGCCGATAAAATATTTAGCGCTCTTTATTAATATACTCTACATATTATTATCGCTAAAAAATGTTTTTGTTATAATATTTACGAACTATAGTAATTTTTCTAAATTTTGGATTTATAATATTTAAAAGTATGATATAATAAAATTGTCATGTTATATATTGTTCCGTAAGAATGCCAAATCTAAAATAAAAATGGACGCAAGAAGTAATTAGTTTGATAGACTACTATTCTAAAGTCAGTTACCCATATAATATCTTGACTTTCTTGTAGAGTCCATGCTAATTATCGCTATAACCCCTATCTAAACATACGCTGTGACTTAACCCACTCCAATGTAGTTTTCACGTAGATATTAAATTTTACAACTTTGAATTTGAAAAATAAAATAAAATTGACATTAACAGATAACAACTTGCAATTAATTACTTTGACAAGAAATTGTTTCAATTCTGCAATAATTGTCAAAAGTAAGAAATATTGAACCTTTGTATCTCTTTTGATATTTTTAAATCCCCACTATGGGAGCCTTTGACAAAAATAAAATAAAATAGTAAAATATATGATGTCTAGATGAACTTGACATTAAAAGAGATACTCCATATATAGGCAATTCAGCATCACATATATAAATGGTAGTCATCCTTCTTTTAGACCATACCTAGGTTTAGAATTGTCCTCTTCATATTGTTTATTATATTTAATATCAAATAAGTAAAAAATAAAAATTAGCAACAGATAAAATTTTGTAGTTAAATAATTAGTGATATATTATCAAACATTATGTTAGCTATTGGAGTAACTATTTAGCTGACATTTTTTTACTCCTACCTATGAACTCCCTTAAATTCTGCTTATTCATGATTTGAATTCATATCCTCAAGGTAAAAGGTGAATGACATTTATTATTTGAGCAACTTTCTCTTTTTATTTAACAACAAATTAGCAATGAAATTCGGATCTAATTTCAGTTTTTTAGATAGAGATTGTTCCATCTATTCGTATCTAGTAAATCCATCTCCTAATTTATCTATTTTCCTCTTCATCCTCCCATTTTTTGGTGCTCCCGACAAATAAAAATGAGGAGTGGAGGAGGTAAAGTTAAATACTGTGGGGCAATTTCATATGTAGACTAAATTATTTTGAAATTGTTTTTTGAAATAATAATCTTTAATTAGTTTATAGTTAAAATAATCTCAAATTGAATAAGATAAGGAAGGATATTTCAGAATTAACTCTGAAATAAGATTTATGTATTACATTTATTTGACATGATAAAAATTTACTCTTCAACTAATTACAATTATAAATTTTATTCTGAACTTAATTCTGAAACATCCTATCTTATTCCGTAACCAAAAGATCCCTTAAAGTAGCTGGGGTTGTGTGCACAACTAGGTGAAAGGCGTTTTTAACTAAGATTTTGTGTCAGATGATGACATAAGTTGCGTGTATTAAATTTTTCTTTCTGAATGTAGAGACTATGGGGTGGGTGGGTCTACATCCCTGATGTGGTGTTTTATAAGCCCTGAGCTTGACTATATAATGCCTGGAAAAATCGACATTGAGATTCTTGTCAGTATTACACTACTCAAAATTAAACCTGCCCTTTTACTCACTATTCGAGTTCTGGTGCAATGATGAGACCGCTTCATTCTTAACTAAAAGTCTTAGGTTTGAGATCTGAATATGGAGAAAAACATTGTTGGGAGCGTCACTCCGAAATGGACACTACAATGCGCAATCTGAATATAGTTAGAGCTCCAATGTGAGCTCCAGACACCGGATAGGAAAAAAAAACCCTGACCTTCTACTCGATTCACTGCTCTTTTTGTTTCCCTTATAAATATGGATCTCTATTCATATGTCATATGTGTGGACCCCAGGGGGCTATTTTATCCCAAAAATAAAATAAGCCTTTTTCAACTTTTAACTTTTGATTTTCAACATTTATAACTAGTCGATGGTTATTGAAAAGAGTCTTGTTTATCTCTCGGATAGGAATAAATTTTGTATACATTCTATCCTCTTCATACCTACTTTATTGGACTATATTGGGCAAGTGGTTGTTGTTGCTGCTTCAACTTTTGATCTTTACTTGTTTTATGAACAAATCTTCAAAGTTAAAAGTTAAAACTTATTAAACATAAATTTTGTTCATGGAGTAAATGAAGTAAAAAGTTCAAGATCACACACCTTCAAAACTATTTTTGTAAATTACATGTTAAAGTATTTCGTTTCTAACCCACTTGTAATTAAAGTGACTCGATTTTGTCCTTATGAACTAATGAAAGTAGTTGAATGAAAAAGTTGGATCATTGTTGACACCTAATTTTGACCCTCCACGATAGAAATTAATTTTCGAGCTTCTCTAGTTTAAAAACGATTTAGAAGAATTAATTTTATAAAAAAAAATAGTTTGCGAGTTATCTTAAATAGTTTGTCATTTTTATAATTTTTAAATAATATATATATGTTTTATATAATTATATATATAATTAGTATATTTTATGATTATTAAAAAATATCCTCAAAAAGATTTTGTTTTAATTAAATATTTGGTTCATTAGTTTAAGTTATGTAATAGCTTATATTTTAAATTATTTAGTTTATATTTGAGTTAATTATTTTATTTCGTTGAGATTAAGAAGCTTGTTAATTAATTAATATTCATGAATATTCATCTGATTTTGGCTAAATTCTTAATTAGCTTGGCTGAATTCGCAATCCGTAAAGCCATTTCCTAATTCCAATCTAACTTACCTTTTTGGACCAATTTTGGGCCTTTTCTCTAACTTTTCCAGCAGACCCAATCTTAATTCCCAGCCCAATTATTTTCTGCTAAAAAGAAACCCATTCCCAGCCCAAACCCAATTCCTCTAACAAGACCAACAATCCTATACTAAAAAAAAACAAAAATAAAAACAGATGCAACAGCAACATTACAATACCAAAACAGTACATATCCCCTGTACAGCGTCTTCAGCTTCAACGTCTCTCTCCACTGTGCGATTTCAGCAGTCCGTTTCCAGCCATCAAGCACGCGTTTTCGTCCTTGCCAACGTGAGATCGCTCCACGTGGCATCTCAAGGACATTAGAGTCGATTTGAGGCGTCGATTCGGCCTTTCCCCTTCCGGAATAGGGCAAAAATTTCAGAAAAACCATGCCTCCCTTCAATGGTGAAAGGTTTTGAAATTTGAATTTCGAATGGAGCCGATTCTCATCTGGATTCCATCCGATTCCCCCCAAAATATGCCCTAATAATCCCCTATATATATTCTCTTCTTAGTCACTGTTTGGGGGGCGATGAAAAAATAAATATATACAACTGCTCATCAGAAAATAATTTTTTTGCTAGAGAAATTAAAAGCTATCCGAATCCCAGACATTTTGGGAACTAAAAATCACTGTTCGTATTGTTCTCGTTTCGTTTCCGGCGAAGTTAAGCTCGTAGTCGTGGTGGGAGTTGTGCTCTTTTCGTCTGTCCCAGATTTGTTGCACTACAAGAGGTAATAAACTCGCCTTATTTTCGTTCAATGAATATCAATTTCCACTCTTTTGGATAGGAATCCATTCTAGTTTCTTGAATGAGGTATCTCTATGTGAAGATGGTCATTGCATTCGATTGTCATTATTGTATTTGGATGAGGTTACAGGATCAGTTTGTGTGTTCCTAAGGTTATATTGAAGTTCTATTGTTTTATGTGTCTAAGTTTTATCCTATTTTTTGTGCACTAACTAGTTTACAAGTTTAGTCTCGTTTGAATCATTTGTTGTCCCACATGTTCAGTTCCGAATAAGATATTTTAGCCTAAGTTTGGCAAGCACTTTGTTTCCGATGTGATTGTTCTGCCTTCAGCTCTTTATATCCTGTTGTTGTAAGCTAGCAATGAACTGTTTGGTTAGTTGGCTTTTGAGTTTAAACTGATGTATACTTCTCTTTGCTTGGTGTACATGTGAATTTGTTAGTTTAATGATTCTTAGGCTGTAGTTTCCATTTGTGCTTAATTATCATACTTTTCTAAGTTTCCAATTGAGTAGTTTAGTTACAAGGATCGTTGGTTTGTTCAGTAATTAGGTTCTCGTATTTATGACTTGATTCGTGTAGCTAAATGTCATTATGATGATGATTAGATGATGAGTTTGCTGTGATGTTTAGTTGGCTTTATGGCCTTCCAAAATGTTGGAATTAGTAGTCATTTTGCTTTAAAGTTCTTAACCATTAACATGCTTATCATTAGTTCGTGGTTGGCTGATTGCATTTTGGTCACTTTTGGATTTATCTACTTGTCATGAATGATCTCTTTTCATATTTACAAATAAGTTTTCTTCCCCAAAATGATCAAATTAGCTCTATGATTCGTCTTTTGAATACACTTATATCTCATTAATCTAAATGCAAATTTTATTTTATTTTTACTTTTTGTGTTGAAGATAAAGGTTGTTATTTCATTTGATGCATGTGATTCTTATCTTAACTTGCATATTATTTGATGAATATGTGTCTGCTTATTGCCTCTTTATTGACAAAATTGTTGAACGATAGTCTTGAATTATCCATGTTAATTCTTTCATTTCACTTGCTTTACATGTGATGCTTCGCGGAGTCTAAATCGGACTCCTTTCATCATCTCCTTGCATTTTCGAGTATCGAGTCAGCCTTTGGTGTTCGAGTGCGAAAGGGAAACTGATATACAGGTTCCGGAAGCAGAATCAGGTCCTGAAAAGCTGAAAACAAGCTGATGTACAGCCCGTATACACTGATATACGGGTTGAATGCAGCAAATACAGGCCCTAAACCGATTTATAGGGGTTCAAAAGCTGATTTAGGTTGTATACATTTGGTATATAGCCTAATATACACGAGAATGGGTCGAAATACATGTCGTATACAGCCATATACGTTTGATGTATACACAGATCTAAGTGTGGAAAAGGAGGCAGCAACAGGCCCAAATTATTTTCTCTTTCTCTCTATTATTTTGATTGTATTTACTTTTGTTTACTTTACCTCTAACCTTTTATTTGATTTGGTTTAATTTAATTAAATTCCCAAAGATGGCCATTTCTCATTATTTTTACATACTTAGATTAAAATAGTTATATTTTTATACTGTGCTTAGAAAAACCCCCTTTTAGTCCCATTTCCCTTGAGATAATTAAAATGATGATAATAATAATAGTAATAAATAAATAAGTTCATTTACTTAGTTTTAAAAAAAAAAAGTCAAAGTTGTGTGTTCTTTACTTAGTTAAATTTTAAAAATATTTAGTTAAAATAAATGAGTTCTCTTACTTCGGTAAACTTTTAAAATTAGTCAAAGTTGTGAGTCCTTTACTTAGTTAAATTTTAAAAATATTTAGTTAAAATAAATGAGTTCTTTTACTTCGTTAAAATTTCAAAATTAGTCAAAAATCGTTTTGGTCAAATCGCCGGTCAACCGCGAGTTAGCGGGCATTCCGAGGGCCTAACACCTTCTCGGAATGTACATTGAACTCGAACCCTTGTTTTCAATCGATTTTATCTGTTTGAATCTTTTGAAAAACCTTATATTTTTCTTGATTTTTTACTAAAAATTAAGTGGCGACTCTGTCATTTTGGAAATTCGATTTCTCTTAAACTATAAGTTTAATCGATTTTTCAAAAACTAAGTCATTTTTCCTTGCATATATATTTTTAAATTAAACATGGATGATGTTAATCCTTTGAAGCAGTTTGTTCTTTTATATAAATAGACCTCTTTTTTAGAGGTAAGTTCACTCCAATCACATCCCTCACAATTTTGAATTTTTATATAGTTTTGCCGATTTTTGCGCTACGCATCAACATTCAAATGTCGTGGCTTTGGATAACCTAGTTATTGAGTTGTTGTGAGCTGTGTTGATGTTTATGTTGATAGTATTAAAATTATGGAGGGATGGAATATTGGTGTGCCACTTTTAGGTGTCGCATATAGAGATTTTTTATTGAGCCGTGTGAAGTGCACCTTGTTATATTACTTCAGGAGCTCGCTGCTCTTATGAGATGTTAATAGCTTTTTATTGTTATTATTAGATGTTGGTTGTTTAGAGATTGCTATATTGTTTGTTGAGTTAAAGTTGGTTGGTTGTAGTGACGACCTAACGCCTTATAAGTTGGTTATTGCTCGTTCTTGCAACCTTGTTGATTCCCGTACTGATTGCATTGTGATCATTCAATGGAAATTTATAAGGACATCATAAGGCTTCTATTTGAAAGATATGTTAAGACTATTATTTCTCTTGTGATCCTAATGGCCTAAGCTTGTACGACGGTGTATTATAATTATTTAATTTGTAGCATTGTTTTGTTTAGTTGGCTATGACCATATGATATAATGCCTATCGGTCAAATACTTAGTGGCCTAGAAAAGCATGTTATGGTTTTGTTTTGATTAATTAGGATTACTTGTAATTGTTGTGATGTTTTATCGTTTGGCTACTACCCATGAGCTTGTTTTGGCCTCAGTAAACACTGATACTGCAGAGTTCTTGAGCATATAAATTCATTTTTATACCGAGTCTACGGGCCGGGTAGACCGTGCCTACGGACCGAGTAGGCTGTACATACGGGCAACATATATGTATTATACCACATACCATCAGATTTGCATTGACTCATGGCGCATGCACATTCATATAGTTTGGATCAGATTATCATTAATATCCAGGTAAGGAGGCTAACGATTGTTTGCGCTCGTTAAAACCTATAGTTATTGTGTGTTGTTTGTATTTGTTGAGCTTATGGGGCCAAGTTAGGTTATTGCTTGTTATATGCTTATATTTTCTTATTATATAGAGATAATGTATTGTAGTAGTGTTTCACTCCTGCCCTTTCCGTTTAATACTTATACTTCAATTTTAGCATTCATTTTACCTTAACGCTCGATATATTATTTTGTATTGACAACCTTTGCCTGGGAGCTCTACATACATGCTTGCAAGTCCTGAGTAATGACTAGACAGACCTAACGAGTAACATAACTGCCTATCCTGCTGATTGGTTGGCTCCTTTCTTTCAGGGGGTTGCCAGAGTTTTAGAGGTTTGCTTGTTTTGCTGTTTAAAGATTTTAGATAGGCCGAGGCCTTATCCCGTCCAAGTGTTATATTCGTAGAGGCTTGCAGACTAGTGTGCTTGGTTGTAGCCAGATTATTGGCCATGTTTAACTTGCTTTTTTGTTGGTTTATAATTGATAGTTGCTTGACATATTATTTAGATATGTACCTGTTTTCAACTTCTGTATAGAGATCATAGTGGCTTTGACAAACCATGCAACGTTTATGCTTTCCTAGATACCATGGTGATCTTAATGATCTAAACAAGTTTTTGTGCTAGCTGGTTATTGCTTTATATAAATTGTTGGGAATAACTATTTTTTTCTTTATAGAGATATTGTCAGGGACCTTGCCGGCTAGGGACTTATTTTTAAGTCAAGATATACTAGTTTATTTTCTTGACTGTGTATGGCTGCTATGCACCATTATCAAGTGCCAGTTGCTCCCCTCAAGGGTTTAGGAGGGTCGGCTCAGGCCTAAATTTTGGCATCAGGTGCCAGATGTGCCCCTTAAGTTTAGGTGTGACATATGATCTGTTTTTTTTCTCATTTACAAAGGGAAAGATGCTGGAGCATAGTTATCTTCACTTTTTTAAAGTCATATGAAGATTTTCAATAATGCTAAACTCAATTGACGAAAAAGTTCATGAAGATATTTTTGGCGTATCTCAAAATAATAAATATGAAAGGGTGACTTGATTTTTGAGGAATTTATTAATTTTCTGACAAATTTTAATAGAAGGATGAAAATTATTAACTTTTAAATATTTAGAGGATAATTTCTGCCCATTTTTAAAAATATGTACTAGTTTAAATTTGAGATATAATCTATATATATATATAAATCTGAATTTAAAACTGCTGATGTGGCACCCTCCAATGGCCAGCATTTGCAATTATTTATTTTCTCTTTTTTTTGAAATATTTCTTCTTCTTTTTTTGCTTTAAGCTTTATTGAATATTAATTAAAGCATAGTATTTAATTCTCTCATTATTAAAACACAAACATAAAAGCTGTAGTATTTCATTAGTGCCGTATTAGTTTCACTATGCATTGATGTTGCACGTTTTTTTGCAGAAAAATTGATCTATTCTCCTTCCCCATAATTAACATTTATTAATAGGTTAACATAGTAAGCATACGTTTTTTGCCCAGAAAATTCATTGCAATAATCTCCTTCTCCTACCCAATAAATAATATTTATTATAGGTATTAAATATGGCACCTTTTCAAATTCTGACACTCAATAAAATGATAGAAATTTAGGACAAAGCTCCAAAGCTTTCCCACTATGCTAGATGAAAAATCCATGATGCTATATTTCATTAGGTAATATTAATTATTATTTTTATTGGATAATTGTATTGACAAATTTTCTTATATGAATCGAAGAAACATGATTTACTTATTCTTGGTTATACATGGTTTTAGGTGATCTTATGATCTCTTCTCAAGTTTTGCTTATGCATATTTATTATTATGATTTCTATTGTTGCACTGACAATTTCTAATTTTTTTATCTTTGTTTTATATCATTTTCTAATAATAATTATATATCTTTTCTTTAATTATTTAGAATCATTTTTACTATATGCAGGTTTGTTCAATCAATTACAGAAAGTGAAAAGAAAAATGTGTCAACTGACTACAATAACTATTCAAAGTATAAAAGAGATATCAAATCAAGATTCGTCACTGCATGAATGAGATTTGGTATATTTTAAGAGGAGCAAATGGACTGTTTATCAAACTATTTATTATGAGTATCTCAAATATATCTTTTTTATTATGCTTGTAAATATTATTATTTAAATATCTAGAAGGTTCAATTTTACTTAATAAACATCGTGTATGTGTTTCGTTTTTTTTTTAAAAAAAATTATCGATTTATTTTATTTTTTGTTCATTATTTTATGTAAAACATTTTTTTTTTCTTTGTGTGTTTTCGTAAGTGGTTACGAAAATGATAAATTGTTCATGAATAAGAAATTAAGAATGCTGAAAGGAAATTTTCTCACCGTATACACTTTAGTTGATTATTGCTTTCATTGATATTATTTCTAACCATTTAAATATCAAAAGGCAGGCTTAATCTTAGTTTTAAAAAATAATGCCAATAAAATTATATTTTCTTCTGGACAAACTTTATTGGTTGAGAAATGAAATCAAACTTAATTTTGACATATTTAAAGTTTCAAATTTAGTTCCAACTTAAAAAAAAAGTGAATTGTGTTTTTCAAATTAGAATGATCTCATTTTAGTATGTGTTGAATTTGTATTTTACATGAGTAATTTGAATGTAAGTTATTATAAATAGTTTAACAAATCAAAAAATTTAAGTTGAATTATCATCACAATTTTTTTATTTTTTCAAAATATATGGGAGCTTGTAATTTAAAATCTATAGCTATATATATTTATATAAAGTTGGACATAAACAAGGTGATGTTACAACTCTATAATCAACAACCATATTTTTTTAATTTTTTTTTTACCATTCTCCTATTTTCTTAATCTGTTTTTGTTATTAAAATCAAAAAATAATAATCAAAGGTCACTAATTAAAATATTTCTCCTCAATATGCATTACTCATTTTTTCCAATTACTCATTGTTAAGTACCACTTATTGTACTTAAGTCTCTTTAATTTGTTAGTGCCTATCATTTTAATTTAAAAGTCTAACTTTGTCTAAATAATTTGTCAATTAATTAGGAGAAGACAGTTATTATAGAAGACAAGGAAAGATAAAAAATGTTAGTTTCGAATAGGTAATGAAAATATTAAATTAGAAAGAAGTAAATTTTCTTTTTGATTATTTAATAAATAGAGCACAATATTTAACTAGCAATGTGAACTAGAGAAACAAGAAAATAAATAATTCAACATAGGAAAGATTGAAGGAAGTAACTAAACAAAAAGAGGAAGTAGGATTAGGAGATAATATCTCAAATGGTCACTCAACTATGAATAACTTTCCCAAAAATTCACTCAACTATGAGTAGTTTTCTCAAAAAGTCACTCAACTTTGTTTTATAACACAAAAGTCACTCAACTATGTGTAGTTATCTTAGAAAGTCACTCAACTACGAATAGTTATCTTAGAAAGTCACTCAACTATTAGTATTCTACATAAAACGTCACCCAACCAATTTAAAGATTTTTTTCATTAATTTTTGTTAACTTGAAATTTTTATTTTAAGTTAAATTTTTAAGAAATAAAAAGATCTTCATTATAAACTTTTTATTGACGTGTCCCACTAAAATTAAGTAATATATAATATAACAAAATTTATAACTATAGTTAGTAAAACAAACTTATATCTAAAGTACCAATATAAATTATAAATACAAAAACACACAACTCAGTTACGCATTTTATATATAAAAAATTAGCTTATAATTGAGTAATCAGTTAATTATATATTTCAACGTTTGAACAATAGTTAGACAATAACAAAGATTCCAATGTTTCTAATTATATGAGAAAAATTAGAGTAGCAAATTATGTCGTCATATTTGAGTGATTGCTTTAAATATTATTTTAAATGCATATAAAATGAAGTGATCTTGATAAATATATATTTCTACATAATTTTAGTGGGGTGCATCAATAAAATGATTAAAATTGACACATTTTTTATTTTTTTAAAATGTAGTATAAAATAAAAATCTCATGTCAACAAAATTTAATGAAAAAATTATTTAGATTGGTAAAGTGATTTTTCAAGATAAATATTCATGATTGAGTGACTTTCTAAGATAACTACACATAAGTGAGTTACTTTTGAATTTATAAATAATTTTTATGACCGCGCGAAGCGCGAAAATGTTCACTAGTTTATGAATAATTTTGAAGAAAAGCTCTAAAGACTAGCTTGTATTTTATTTGCAATTGAGAGTATTGATGAACAAAACCAAGCCCATGAATCATGATGATGATGAGGTTGAGAGTTGACACGGCCTTTGCCCACCCGAAGCCTATAAAACCACCATTCACCCGAACTTGATGAACCCTCTTTGCCGCATCACTCCCCACCTTCTCCTATAAATAAATTCAGCATCCGGCGGAGCTTGATAACTGATACCCCGCAATCATTCACCTTCTCCCCTTTCTCTCTCATCCTCCCTTCTCTCTACACATCCATTTATCCATTTTCTGTAGTTCTCTTTGGATCTGATAGACGGGGAACATGGTCGAAACCAGACGAAGCTCCTCTTCTTCCAAACGACCTCTCTCTTCTCCTTCCTCTCCTCTCCCTAATGGCAAGCGCTCCAAGGTTCGGATATCTGTTGATGCATCTATACCACATGTTTGCATGTAGCTGCAAAGGAAAAAATAGTTTTTTTTTTTTTTTTTTGGGGTTGATTTATTTGATCGGCTTTGTAGGCTGTGGAGGCGTTGTCATCAACTAATGATACCATAGGGCAGAAAACACAGGGTGCCGTGAATGAATCAGGACAGGAATCTGCTGAGCAAGAGGTTCGATCGGTTGATCTGGCTGGTGCTAGTGTTTTGAAGTCATCGGATGCTTCTCTGCCACTAAAATCACCGGAAAATCAAGTGCAAGGCGAGCCTTTGGTATCACCCATCACTCTAGGTGCGCTTTTATCCTTGCATGTTCTTTGACTTTATCAAAAGTCGGATCTTTTTGCATATTTTGTTTGGTTAATTGAGGCTTTTTGAACTTCTTCTAGGTCATTCAGTGATTGATGCGGAGAAGGTAAAGTTAAATGGGTCGACATTGAATAGGGGGAAGAAGCGGCAGCTGAAATCTAATGTTGGGGTTGCATGGGGAAAGCTTATTTCCCAGTGCTCTCAAGTAGGCTTCTCTTCTTACACTTTCTATGATAATCTTTGAGCCTTTTTCTGGGAAAAGTAGCATGAGAACGAGCAGTGAAGATAATTTTTTTGAAAATATGTAGCCTTTGGTCAAAATTTGATACCAAAGTGATCTCTGCTTGCACTGACACAGCCACTCCCCCACCATGGAACAAGGGAGGAAAAATTTAGAGAGGAAAAAGAATTTAAATACTTAATCTGTGCAGAAGATACTGACCATGCTATTAGAAAACAAAACATATAAATTTGCATCCATTCCCGCTTTGCACCTGTGAGTTTGGATTTCATAGTTCTCAATTAAAAGTTGTGTTTTTTTAGTGTTTAATAATGTGAATACAGTTACCCAGTATGTTATGTTTGTTTTCTTAAGAAAAGAACATGGAAAACTTATATCCAAC
Organism: Solanum acaule; assembly: GCA_036250505.1. Taxonomy (NCBI): domain Eukaryota; kingdom Viridiplantae; phylum Streptophyta; class Magnoliopsida; order Solanales; family Solanaceae; genus Solanum; species Solanum acaule. The sequence goes on along the minus strand of JAJOOR010000585.1, from coordinate 12,422 downwards.
ATTGTTGCATGCAACTGTAATAAGGGTTTTTGCCAACATATCTCTCTACCAAGTTCCATAACTCTTTGTTACAATGAAATTAGACCAGAATAACCGCTCAATCACAATCTGTAGTGAAAAGGGACAGTACCCGGGGGAGTATATAAAGGTTTCTTCTTGAGTGCTGTGGTCTCTGGGCCAGTTTGCGCACGTCGACTAATTCTAGGGGTACCTGCTGCCTCCTACCAGCACAAGTGTTGGGTAACTCTGTCCACCAAAGCTTGGACAGATAGGAAGGACTCACCTAGACCTCATGATTCTCAACCCACTTCATTGACCACTAGGACACACCCAGGGGTGCATCTATAGTCGTCATTCTTTGACTCCGATGACGAAATCCCAATAATACATCAACTCAGCCTCAATGATACAGCATATGCAATGGTTAATTACACCTTTGATTTAGGAGAAACTCTCGAACCAAACACAAGTGTGCTTATGTTGGAGCTATAATTGGTGATCTACTGGACGCCTGGACATATGTTTGTACACTAGTACCCTGAGAATTTTTATTATATCAAAAAACAAACTATTACCCTGAGAATCTTTTGAGCAATTACCATTAAATAAACTGTTCCCATGATTAGGATGAGCTAGGTATTGCACTCATAAATTAGTCATCTTGCGCATGCCTCCATCAAATAGTGTGCAGTCTGTAAACATTGTTTACCATGGTATTCTATGAAATTTATAGTAAAAGGAAAATCCGCCGACTTTAAAAATCGTGAGGGTTCAAGTCCCTCTATCCCTCTGAGGCTGCTCAATATACCTATGCAAGAGACGGGAGACGGACTTGGGATCTCCAGGGTGCCTTAACTGCCATCTCCCTGGGACTATAGAAAACCTTACAAAAAGAAATGATTTTCTACAAATGACCTTGCAAATGCACAAAAAAGAAATGAGGGATCAGAAACTATTTCTCAAGTACACAAAATCCTTCTCTATTCCATTAAAAGCTCTCCTATTTCTCTTTCCACACTGTCCACATAAGTGCTAAGTGCTAGTGGAGCAACTTCCCACGCCTTGTGTCTTCTCCTCTGCCTTCTAAACGTCCAACTAAGCAATACTTCTTTGATCGTGCCTTGTATCACTCATTGAAGAACAAACCAACATAGTATTTCCCACCACAATCAAGTCAGTATCCGACAATGTAGAAGAAGACAAATCACGTCTTCACCCGAGCTCTTAGACATGAAGTACCAATTAACACATGTAGTCCTCCTCTTTCTCAGGTTCTCAACCGTCAAAATCACCCCCCTCATAGCTATCAGGTGAAGAAACAAACCCTTCTTGGAACCCCAAAAAAGTGTGCTCCTCCATGCCCAACAGATTGTAGAACTTCGCAGAAAACACACCATTTTTCCATGCTCCCCGTTTCCATACCTCATTGAGTATAATATTTTCTTCCGACGAGTACGGACATTAATGCATTGAGAAAGAATTTTGTGAATAACGAAGTTTGTAGTGTAACCAACATTGACCTTTTTTTTGTGCGTACCTCGATTTGCAGGTTTTTACATGTTAACTTATGTCATTATATGGTGGTGTGTTCCTTAGCCTGTGCTTACATCATATAGACGCTGCACAAATCATTTTTATCTTTGCACCAAGGTCTATGTATAGAGAATTCCCTTTAATGATTAAACAAAGCTCTATAGAATATAGATAGTGGATTGCTTTATTATAAATAGAAACAGACCCCTACACCAAGATGGTGATTGGGAACAGGAACGGGCAGTCTGGAATCTGGAAAAGTCTTGGTACAAAATATTCTAATTTTGAAGCAATCTAATGAAATCTATCATCTTGTGTATTTCATGTACAGCCTGGAATTTCCACCGAAAATCTAACAAATAAAGTCTATATTTCATCTCCTCTCCAGTGGTAGTTTTGCCTTCAATTTTTTAAGAATAAAATATTTTTTATATAGGAGGCCTATATGTTATTTTAGATAAGAAGTTCTGTAACCTTCACAAAAACATAAATATGTGAAGGGCGATGTTGTCATGTGTTATGGATGTTTGGATTTAAAATAAAATAAATTATCAAGAAAATGGTTGGGTGGTATTGGATACATGTTGAAGGATGTTGATATTGGACTAACGATGACTTAGATTTGGTGTCCATGCTTCCTATGTCTCAATTCAACTTAATTCCTGGGCACAACTGTAAAATTGGCCCCAATTCAATTGGTTGTGGTTAAAGGAAAGTGTTTGGTTTGATGAGTAATCTTGTTTGTGAGAAAATAATCCAAAAAGTTATTTTTTTATATTTTTTTTTGATAACTGAGAAATCCGTCTGTGACCCGCCCTTTGGACCAATCACAGCCTTCTAAACTCGGTGGATAATGGGCCCGCCCCTGTACCCTTCTCCACTTAAATACCAGGCTTCGCTTTGCATGGTGTGGGGCTTGAACCTGCGACCTAAGCCACAAATCCTCCACCTTTTGCCACTTGTATTTTTGAGTTGTTTTTAAAAATTTTGGTTCAGAAGCCGTCTATTCTGCAAAACAATCCAACCATAAATTTTTCTACCATTTTTTTTGAGAAACAAACCAAAGTACTTCCCAATACCAGATTTGCCCATAGGAAACTAATATTCTTTCAAATAAATAAATAAAGTGGACATAAATGTAAACTGTTTCTTTTTACTTGCTTAATTGTTTACCTTCTATAATTAACTCACTAATTGACTTCCATTGGTTTTTGCAGAATCCTCACGTTGTCATGCATCGTCCCACATATTCTGTTGGTCAAGGTCGTCAATGTGACTTTTGGATAGGAGACCCTTCTGTTAGCAAATCTTTATGTAATCTGAAGCACATTGAGCAAGAGGTGAACTTAACATTTCTAGATGCTCTTTTGCTGTTGTTTGAAGTAGTATAACTTAATTTCCTTTCTCTCCCACTTGTGACGTAAACTCACATTATTCATTCTGTTTATGTTTCTATATGTCTAGAAAGGAGGTTTTATTACTCTACTTGAAATTACTGGCAAGAAAGGTGATGTGCAAGTCAATGGCAAGGTCTACCCAAAAAATTCTACTGTGCCTCTCAATGATGGTGATGAGATGGTTTTTGGCTCGTCGGGTGATCATGCTTATGTATCCTTTTCTCCGATATATTTTCTTCTGTTTTTAGATATTTTATATACATGTAAAAGGTGTGCATTCCATATCAATGTTAGTACTGGAAGAATCAATGGTTTCCTTTACTTGCTCTTTTAGATATTCGAAAAAATCACCAACGACAACAAATCTTGTTTGCCACGGCAAGTCAGCATACTTGAGGCTCATAGTGGATCAGTCAAGGGATTACACATTGAGGCAAGGTCAGGGGACCCTTCCACAGTAGCGGTGGCGTCAACCCTCGCATCTTTGTCAAATTTTCAGAAAGAGTCTTCCCTTCTCCCGCCGTCATCTCAAAATGGTAAGGATGTGCAACAAAGTTCGGAAATGCCAAGACTACCAGCTGCAGATGGAGTGTCAGACAAACACGATTTAGATGCTGAAATGAAGGATGCTTCTAAGCATAGCAATTTGCCTGGTGTTTCACTGTGTGAGAAGACTGGTGTTATATCTCCTGACACTGTAAATGAGAACTTGAATCTTGATAATGGTGCACTTGATTCAGTCGATGCGGAGATAGGGAAGATCTCTGGGGTAGCTCAGGAATTGCGACCTCTCCTGCGAGTACTTGCCGGATCTTCTGAGTTCAATTTAAGTGGTAGCATTTCCAAAATTCTTGAAGAGCGGAGGGGAATACAGGAATTACTCAGAGATCTTGACCCGCCAATTTTGACATCAACCAGGCGCCAAGCTTTTAAAGATGCGTTACAACAAGGAGTACTTGATTCAAAAAGTATTGAGGTCTCGTTTGAAAATTTTCCGTATTATTTGAGGTGAGCACGTTGATCTCAAGCAATAAATAATCTCCTGTCATTCTTTTTGTTGTTTTCCAAATATTTGATGCACTTTTTGGTGCTTTTCCTTTCAAATGTTTCGGTAACTTCAAGTATTGTTATGAGGATGACTGGAGTTGATCTTTTACCTGTCAGAAAAAGTATGAATGGAGTTCTTCATGTTCCTAATAATAAGAAAAAGTATGAATGGAGTTCTGATTTTACTAATTCTGTATTATTATTTATCAGTTGGAGACTTGGAGTTGTGTTTATCATTTTTCTTTCCTAGTTATGATTGATATGCATATGAGTGTCTCTCTTTAGCATATGCATTTTCCTAGATAATATGTGCATGCTATTACTGTTTCCTCATATTGCATCATAGGCAAACAAATAAAAAGAGAATCTAGGCTCAGTTTGTTTATCTTGCAATGTTTCTTTTTTTGAACTTCATTACACTTTAGACTAACTTTTTTTTATTCTTAACGTTCTTGTAAGTTGAAATTGGTGTAGTGTTCATCGTTGCTATAGAGCACTCGTATCTTCTATTAACTCCGTTACTTTGTGTTGCAGCCTGTAATTTTTCATTTTTGTATCCTGAACTTGTCTTTTGAGTTTTTCAGTAGTACCCGTGTCGTTTTTTCTCCCTTTTTTTTTATGTTGCTGGTGTCTAGTGCTAGATGCAGGATGTTGTCCCAAATGTACTGTTGGAATTTATTTTATTGAGTTCTCTCTTTTTTCATGATCCATGACAGTGAAACCACGAAGAATGTTCTGATTTCTTCCACTTACGTTCATTTGAAGTGTCACAAATTCACAAAATATGCACCTGATCTCCCCACGTTGTGCCCTAGGATTTTGTTATCAGGTCCAGCAGGTAGTATTTGTATTTTGCATGTATTACAGTAATCACTATTTGATATGTTCAATTTAGTCAATAATATTATATTTTTGATCGCTGCTTGCTCACAGGTTCAGAAATCTATCAGGAGACATTGGCCAAGGCTCTTGCAAAATACTTTGGTGTCAGGCTACTGATAGTTGATTCTCTTTTATTGCCTGGTGTAAGCCTTATATTTACCTAACTTGTATTGTTGTTTTTGTATGCTCTTTTTCATGAAACACAATAAATTTATTGAAAGCTGTAAGGGACATTTGCGCCAAGCTAATTGATCCTCACAAGAGAAAAGATAGGAATACAAATTAGTATCTATCTTGTAGGTCAGTTGATTGTGTTTATATAGCATCGGCATTCCTATTGTTACACCCCCATTGGTTCTAGCGTTCAACAGAATGTTGTGTCACCATAAATGCTTGTGGATGACTGTTACTTCTTATATATATTTCTACCATGTATAATTATTTTACTCTTATTTGATCATTGTAGAAATAACATGGTTTGTTACTGTTCCTTTTATACATCTTGATTAAAAAAATTTAGTGTTCCTTTTATACATCTTGATAAAAAAAATTAGTGTTCCTTTTATACATATATTTGTGCTGCTGATTTCAATAGTATACCCAAGTATAATCCCACAATTGGGGTTTGCGGGGGGTGATGTGTATGCAACCTTACCCCTACCTTGTGAAGTTAGAGAGATTGTTTTGGATAGACCCTCAGCTCAAGGAAAGCATATAAAAAACAAGTGTCTATAGCAAATATAGTAGCGAAGAAACCATGCTGAAAACAATGGAAGAAGGAAACAACAAGTAATACTAAGATTGAAGAATAAGATAGTAAGAAAGTACTAATAACAACATTGGGAAGGAACCTAGACAACACTCAACTACCTATTAACCTTCAACCCCAATCCTCGTCCTCCATATCTTTCTATCTAGGGTCATGTCCTTGGTAAGCTGTAAGTGTGCCATGTCATAATCTAATCATCTCTCCCCAAGACTTCTTCAGTCATCCTCTACCTCTCCTAATACCCACTATAGCCACCCTCTCTTACCAGTGAATCTCTTCATCTTCTCTTCACATGCTCGAACCATCCCAATTTTACCTCCCTCATCTTATCCATCATGGAGGTCACTCCCACCTTATTCGGGATAACTTCATTCCTAATCCTATCTCATGGTATATCCACACATCCATCCTGACATCCTCATTTCCGCTATTCTCAAATTCTGAAAGTGCGAGTTCTTGACCGGCCAACACTCCTCCCCCATACAATATAGCTGATCTGACCACCATGTTATAAATCTTAACTTTAGACTTGGTGGCACATGCTTATCACACAAGACATCGGATGTGAGCTTTCATTCATCCCGCACCAATACGATGTGTAACATCATCGTCAATCTCCCCATTTTCTTGGATTATTGATTCTTTCTTGGAGATTACTTGTGTATCAATCCTTACTTCCACATCTGCCACATGAGTTATGTCATTGAACTTGGTACTCCAAATACTCTGTTTTAGTCCTAGTCTTGTTCGACCTGAACCCTTTAGACTCCCGGGTTTGTCTCCAAACCTCCAAATTTGCTGCTGATTTCAAAATACATATATTTATACTGCCGCTTAAAACTAATGGTCGTCTGGCAGTTTTCTTGTTTCTTGATCTTACTAACTGGGGAATGTGCAGGACGGCTTAAAATCAGAAAATCCGCATATACCTATTTTGTTATGAAAACGTTGCATGAGTTCATTGTCTCTACTATTTGAAAATTTTCTCATCCCCTACTAATTTGAGTTCATTGTTCAGGTTTTTCAAATGAACAAAGTTCTGATATCTTATGAATAATTTGTTCAACATGTATGATATCTTACTAATAATTGATCCTCCATTTATTACTTTTTCTAGCCTTAGAAGCCGATATAATATTGATGCTTTATGTGAGGGAAATAACTAAAAAGTCACAGTTAGTATAACTTGAAAGTCAATTTCACTTGAAGAATCTTTGCTTTTTTCACTTGTCCTGCAGTCGAACTAGTTGAGTATATATTGGGGTGTTAAGTGAAACTGAGAGGGTGGGCACTAAAATATGTATATTTTTTTCTGTTTGGAAGGCAGTTTCAATCACTGAATCCTGCAATTCATGGTTTTCTTGAACATCATGCAGGGGTCAATTGCCAAATACATTGACTCTGTGAAGGAAAGTTCAAAGCCTGAGAGAGCAAGTATCTTTGCTAAACGTGCTGCCCAGGTGGCTGCACTACACCTTAATAAGAAGCCAGCTTCAAGTGTTGAGGCTGATATAACTGGTGGTTCTACAGTAAGTTCTCATGCTCAGCCTAAGCAGGAGGCATCTACTGCATCATCCAAAAACTACACTTTCAAGAAAGGTAATTGGGTGTGTTGGTGTTCACCGTGAGTGTGTATTTCGAAGATCACCCCCCCACCCCCCCTCCCCGTGTCTGTGTATGTATATGTTTGTTATATATATGTTGGATCATGAATCTCCAACTCTTCTTTCCTTTCAAAAGAACAAGAAAATAAAAGAGAATTGGGGTTGAAATCTTTGATTTGTAGTTGTAGTTCTATCTATCCTGAAATGTGAGATTTCTAATTTTGACAGGTGACAGAGTGAAGTATGTTGGTCCATTACAGTCAGGCTTTTCTCCCTTGCAAGCACCTTTGAGGTAATCCATTGAAAATTTGATTCCTAACGGTGATGTCTTGTTCAAATCGTCATGGAAAAAAGAACATGCATATCTATAATTAACTTTCTCCAAGTTCTAAAAGTAATACTGCTAATGTCTAATAATTAGTATTTTTGAAAAACATTATTGATTAATAATGTCACTTGTTCAAACCCTACTGCAGGCAAAAACCTGGTATTTAAGTAGAGAAGGGTAAATGGACGGGCACATGAGTTTCCAACCGTGTGCCTTTGGACCTCGGGGATTTCTCGGTTAAAAGATAATAATTTTTGGAAGTTCATTTAAAATATTTATTTATCTTAGAAATTCTGAAAGTAATTTTGCATTACATTACAATATTGTCAAATACCTTAGGAATTTCAAGTGGAATTTTGTCTTAATATATGTTGTTACTATATAATCATTCAAACCTCTTAAAAAATAGTAAATCATTCAAAACCTTTTATATTTCCCGTCTGACTAGTTTGTTTTCTTTACAAATGTTAAAAGTAAGATTGACTATAGACTTTATTCTGAATGATTGAGTAACTCCGGACATAACATGGTCCTTCATGGAAGAAGTTGAAATAATTCATGACTTTATTTTATCATGTGTTTAAATTTTGAACTGTTATTTAACGCTATGGTCTTACTGTGTTGCCTAGATGCTATAGTTTTCAACTTCTAATGAACTTTGAGAAGACGATGCAAATTTGTATTCATTCAGATGTAGAGTAGAAAATACAAATATAATGTTATGATTTCAAATTGTTGAAAGTTTTACTATGTTTTTCAATCAAAGCAATCATATGGTATGGAATGGCTTGTATAAGGCAATTAGGAATTACTTGTGTAGGTTGACTTGTTCAGTAGAAGTCTTGTTATTCTTTATCAAGTAAAAGTGGATGTGTGTATTGTGATTTGATTCTTTTCTTTATTTTGCAAATCATGGCATGTACGTGATCACAGGGGTCCAACATATGGTTACAGGGGCAAAGTGGTTCTTGCATTTGAAGATAATGAGTCCTCTAAGATTGGGATCAGGTTTGATAGATCAATTCCAGAGGGCAATGATCTTGGTGGTCGCTGCGAGGAAGATCATGGGTTTTTTTGTGCTGGTAGTTTTCTGCTACACTTGTTCATTTTAAAGAGCTTCATCTGTGTGTTGACCATCATTGTGGAATAAATAAGCATGTCTTCTTGCTGAAACTTGACCTTTTTTCTTGCACAGCTGACTTTCTACGCCTTGATAGCTCAAACAGTGATGATATCGATAAACTGGCCATTGATGAACTTTTTGAGGTAATTTTCATGTCAATATTGGTTTTCTCCTTTTGGAATGAGTTTTCCTTTAATCTACTCTATTTCATATTTGTAGGTTGCTTCAAAAGAAAGTAAAATTAGTGCATTAGTTTTATTTGTCAAAGACATTGAGAAGTCTATGGTGGGAAATCCTGAGGCCTATGCTGCTTTCAAGATTAAGCTTGAACATTTACCTGATAATGTTATTGTCATAGCTTCCCATACCCAAACAGACAGCCGAAAGGAGAAAGTAAGGGCATAGTTATCTTTTGTTTTCTGTTGGAATCCAATTCTGACTCGTAAAACTGACAACATTTCATATATGCTTTCCAGTCACATACTGGTGGACTACTGTTTACAAAGTTCGGAAGTAACCAGACAGCATTGCTTGACCTTGCTTTTCCAGTATGTGAATCTGTTTATCTCTTTTATTTGTCCTTTTTTCTTTCTAATGCAAGGAGGCTTATAGTAATAAAATATATGCTTTACCTTCATATTAAAGGTTCCTGCTAGGTGATGTCTGTCAACTTTTTCCCCCTTTTCTATCTTATGTCTTCTTCTATCTTGTTGAATGGTGGTGGAGAGCTGGGTTGTAATTGGGGAGGCCTTAAGATGACATCTATGTACTCTGAAGATGCATTGCACTATTTTAACTTGGGTTGCCTTTGTTATGTTGTTTTCCTGTGCAACACTCTGTAAATCAAGATTATTTACACTAATGTTTTTGACTTACAGTACAAAACCTGTTTTTCCATCATATGATCTAGTTAGGACTTAGGAGTTATGGATACCGGGTCTCTTATTTTATTAGAATTGGCATCTCCTTGAAGCTTCATGGCTATTTACTTAATTATGGATTGCATTCTAGAAACATGTTCACTTGTAAAAGAACTGACGGCCATGCATTGCGATGTCTCTGCTTTTCCAGGATAATTTTGGTAGGTTGCATGATAGAAGCAAAGAAACTCCTAAAACGATGAAGCAGCTCACCCGTCTTTTCCCCAACAAAGTTACCATACAACTACCTCAGGTAAAATCTTAGTTCTTGCATACTCTTGCCAACTGATAATACTGTTATAGAAGCATTTAATATGTGTCTTATTGTGGCAGGATGAAGCATTATTATCTGACTGGAAACAACAGCTGGAACGGGATATCGGAACTTTGAAATCTCAGTCAAACATTGCCAGCATTCGCAATGTGAGAGCTCCTTTCGCCCCATCTTAAGACACCTTTCTTTGCCGAGGGCAAATACCTTTTTTGTCTTCTCCTTTCATTGCTTTTGGGCTGTATATTATCTAGGACTATTCATGGATGATTTCTCCCCTATATTCAAATTTTACGGGGTGTTCTCCGAAGTTCTAATGGACACTGTAATTAGTAGAACCATGTAACATTTCTCTAGCATTCTGCATACCCAATTTTCATTTTCTTGCTGTTTTCTTCTGTACATCACCTCAATCCACCTTCTTATAGGCTTATCTGTTTTCAAAAGAGTGTAGGTTAGTTGTTGAATGTTTTCATCTTTCTATCTGTTGGACATTCACTTAAAAAGGAGATGTGTATTTTAGTGATTTTATATTTGTATCCTCAATTGACCGAATTATTCTAACTTTTTGCGTCTTCAGGTTTTGAATCGTATAGGAATTGATTGCCCCGACCTCGAAACTTTATTCATAAAAGATCAAGCATTAACAAGTGAGAGTATGTATTCCTTGAAGTTGGGATTTTTATGTTTGAAAACATGATAATAATATGTTCTCATTGTGTGTGATAGGTGTGGAAAAGATAGTAGGCTGGGCCTTGGGCCATCACTTTATGCACAAATCTGAATCGCCAGTAAAAGAGGCCAAGCTGGTTATCTCCAGTGCAAGGTCAAATTAAATTTTACTGTCTCATTCACGATGTTGGAAGATGTGCACTATTTAGTCATCTTGTTTTCCACTTTGGGTCACTGAAGGGATCTTCGTAGTTTTTTGGGGGTTGGCAAAATGAGGCATAACACTGATGTGTCTTTTACTTGATCTGACAGCATTTCTTATGGTGTCAATATTTTCCAAGGGATCCACAATGAAACTAAGAGTCTAAAAAAATCTCTTAAGGTGAAGTATCTATTTTTGGCAAACTTAATTTTGTCAAAAGGTTGCCATTTGTTCTGAACTTCTTGAAGCAAAATACTGATGTTTGAGTTTTCAGGATGTGGTTACTGAGAATGACTTTGAAAAGAGACTACTTGCGGACGTAATTCCGCCTAGCGATATTGGTGTTACTTTTGGTGACATTGGAGCACTGGAAAATGTCAAGGATACTTTGAAAGAATTGGTGATGCTGCCACTTCAAAGACCTGAATTGTTTTGTAAAGGACAGCTGACCAAGGTGAAAAGATTTTCTTCTTGAAATCTACATGGATCTATATTTTTCATTGGAATTCTTCATTCTTTGTCTTGACATAGGGAGTAGGGTTTGTTGCAACTTTTTCATCATTTATGCACTTCTATTTCTGAAGAAGCTATCATCTGCAGCCTTGCAAGGGAATACTGCTTTTTGGCCCCCCTGGTACTGGTAAAACAATGCTTGCAAAAGCTGTTGCAACCGAGGCTGGTGCAAACTTTATTAATATATCAATGTCAAGCATTACTTCAAAGGTACCACCTATGTTTTGTTTGTATTCCCATTCCATTTTGTCTTTTAAATCCCTCGCTTTAATGGCTTACAACTTTTTCTTGATTGTAGTGGTTCGGTGAAGGAGAGAAGTATGTCAAAGCAGTCTTCTCATTAGCTAGTAAAATAGCGCCTAGTGTTGTTTTTGTTGACGAGGTTGGTAAAATATGCTTAATATTTATTATCTCGAACTTGTTATATTGATGCTATAGTTAAAGTATCTCTCACATATTTTGCCTTTTGTGTATAAGTGGGAACTCCTCTTTTAAGTTGATCATGTTGTTCTTTAGTTTATATGTTATGTAAATGTAAATGCCATCCTCTTTACTGCAAATCATCTACATCTTCTGTTTAATGGAAAAGGTTATTGTGTTTATCCTCCTCTTTCTTCCATTTCGCTGGTCTATTAGGTGGATAGCATGCTAGGAAGACGAGAAAATCCTGGTGAGCATGAAGCAATGCGGAAAATGAAGAATGAATTCATGGTGAATTGGGATGGCTTGCGTACAAAGGACAAGGAGCGAGTTCTTGTACTTGCTGCAACTAATAGACCATTCGACCTTGATGAAGCAGTTATTAGGAGACTTCCACGGAGGCAAGTTATAATCGTTCAGTGAATCTTTTTAGCTGATTAATCCGCAAATAGAAGGGCTAAAAAATGAGAAAATTTTATGTTTTACTAGTTTATGTGGAGTCATAATGTTTAGTGCTCTCCATTGATGCAGGTTGATGGTAAACTTGCCAGATGCTCCGAACAGGGAGAAAATTTTGAGAGTGATATTGGCCAAGGAAGAGTTAACGCCAGATGTTGATCTGGAAGCTATCGCAAATATGACTGAAGGGTATTCCGGAAGTGATTTAAAGGTCTGGTAGATGATCCTGCTGTTCTATATTAACTGACTTTCTAATGTGTTAGAAGTTTTAACACTCCAATG